>RBNI01004817.1:0-13416 GCA_003990745.1 Jimgerdemannia flammicorona | reverse complement strand
ACTGATCCCCCTAGGGGGCCCCCCCCCCCCCTCCCTCCCCCACCCCTATCTGATGAAAGACTACTTTATCAAATATCATCTCCACCTGCTCACCACTCTGCCCACAAATCTCCTCTACTAATCAGTATTGTCACCCACTCTGGGGACCCCAACCAATCTACCACTCAGTCAGTAGATCCCTCATCAACTCTTCCTACCTCAATATCTTCTCCTGCATCTCTAGCTACTGCTCTTCCTCAAAAACAAAAAGCCAATGTCCAGCCAGCCCAACTCACACCACTACAACCCACCCTACAGTGAGCCACCCATTGTCAACACCTCCTACTAGTCTAGATCATAGATCCTCCCAATGGTCTCTCACTCCATCTGGCCTCCTTTTGACACCTAGCTGGTCTCCTATCGCTATCCAAAAGTCCCCCAAGTGGCCCATATCTCATTCTGTATACTATACTCTCCCTACTACTAGGGAGAACTCAGCTATATATCAATGACTGAAAGTATATGTCCAAAACCCCAATGTATGTATAAGGTTACACTCAAGTCAAATAGAATAGCCCCTACCACTCCAAGGAGAATGATAGATAAAGAAAAAAACTCTCATTAAAGTACATCATAGTAGATAGGGCCTGGTTCTCTCAGATGAAATGAGTAAAGAACTTATACATGAGGTGAGAGAAGATCTCCAATACTCCACTATTTAAGCCTGCAGACCTCAATCACATTGTTATATCAACTCCTGATTCCAGTTAAGTATAGCCAAGATATCTAAAATAGGTAGCCTCAGGTCTCCCCAACCCCTCTAATGACTAGGGCCCAATCCCAAAAGAAGCCATAAGTGATACCTACTATCTAACTACTCTGTACCAATCAAAAGATCTCACTGAAGCAGCACTCACCCCAGTCTCTGTAAGTGCACAACCTCCAAGCCACCAAAATCACATGGTATCCTTAGAACTAATTTGGAAACCACATGCAAGACTACAAAACAAGTTATCAAAGAGATCATCTGGTTATACAAAATATGCCAGCAAGCACAAGAACCCACTGCTAAGATACCAGAATACTAAAAGAAGTACTACAACTATAAGACTGACTCTGAACCACTATAATTAGTTTGGTATACTGTACTATTACAAAAGAAACCAAAAGTACCGAACTCAAATCAAGACAAGAAGAACCCTATCTCACCTATCAAAAGGTTCACAAACTGCACTTATCAACTCAAGACCAAGATACACTATGACTATACAAGACCTCATTACTTAGCAGAAGCAAAACACATTTGAACAACTCCATTTGCTCTATCTGTATCATCTCCATTGGAGAGTGACAGATGCTTCATCTGAACTCAAGAAAGCCGACATCATCGAAACCAATCTCAAGTCATCCACATGATAGATATTACTATTAGAAATTGCCTCGGATTATAGAAAATATTATTTTCAAGAGGTTCAAACCCCCAGCTGTGACATTGGGAGCCCTCACTCTAGATAAGAATGGCCAGTCCTCATAAATACGCCAGCAGACCAAAAAAAAAAGAGAACCAAGACCTGTTATCCTTGTACAACCATTGCCACCAAGAACAGTCTTAATCTTGTAAGAGATAGAAGTGATGACATCTTGAAACTGACGATATCAAAAGTCAGAAAACTGTTCAGACTTTGCCAGCAATGATGTCATCAATAGTGATGTCATCAAAGACTAACCAGACAGCACCTAAATCTATAAATAGCCTAGCAGTCATAGTATAGTTAGATTAGTATTGTACAATATGACTGTGAACTGACTCAGCAGTCAGACAATCTCTTGACATATCAGATCACACTTGTACTATGTAACTGTATTCCAACTCAGCAAGGCACTTAGTGCTACATCCATATCTAGTATAGTCCAGATAGCTCCTCACTAGTATAAATACCCCCTCCTCCAGACCTCAGAATCTCAGACTCAAATATACAAGAATATTTCTGAATACTTCCCCACAATATCTCTTTACACAACTACTCCTAGTATAGCAATATTATGAATAGCGAATAAACCTATTTAATAATCTACAAACCACTCTTAGGTAAATCCACTCCCCATTAGGTCTTACTCCTAACTCTGTCATGAAATTTCCTAATTTGGTATTGTCTGCAGCGATATGCCAATTCAACTAAGTTGGTCTTAGTTTCTTGAACTCCCTGAAATACGGAAAATCCTGAACATCCAGAACTAGTCCAAAAAAGGACTTTGGTTGAGATATCAACTCAATCTTGAAATCAATAAGCATAGAGGATATACTCTATATGAAATTGATCTTGACTATAAGAAAATAGTCTTCCAGAATATCCAGAACTTCCAGAAAACCCTTCCAGGACTATATAACAGTTACTCTAAAAAGCAACCCTCTTACAGCCCCAATAACTGCCCCCAGCCTGACATCCTACTGGTTACTGTTATCACTTTTCCTCCTATCTGTAATAGCCATCTCTTCTCTCATTCTGACATTATCTGAAAAACAGTTACCTATATCAGAATCATACTTATTGGGAAGCTTATCAAAGCCAGAGGGCTCTACTACAGATATCAAGAACTTGCAGATAATCTATACTGAACACTTGATGCTCAAGGTCAGCTGACTCCCTATATAATCTATAATATACCAAGACAATATCTTATTGGTGACAGTAAAAGGAAGAAGGTACTGTATCAAAATAAATATACCCCAAATATAGCTGAAGATACTAGAAACTGTAAAAAAGTAGAAAAGATACTAATTCAATACTAATAAAGGGGCAACTCATCACTATTGCCTCCCTTCTACTATCCTGCAATAGGTATAATAAATCAATCTGAGATAGAGGAGATAGTAATTATAGAAAGTAGACTTAGAAGGTTGCCTATCAAACTAATATGACCAATAAGATAGTAGAGAAAGAGACATAAGACCTTATTACTTAGCAGAAGTAAAACACATTTGAACACTCCATTCACTCTATCTGTATCATCTCTATTAGAGAATAATTGTAAGCGTACAACCTCTAAGCTACTAAAATAACATATCACCCTCTGAACAAGCCACCAAAATCACATGCAATCTCTAAACAGATCTGGAAATCACCTACAAGATCACAAAGCTGAGTCAAACCAAAGTCACAGCACACAAAGCTGAGTCAATATGAAGTCATGGAATACAAGATTTATACAAACAGAATCTTACCAATTAGGACCAAATATATATATACTGAGCACTGAGATGTGTCAAAACAGAGAACCAAAACAAACAACAACCACAACTTCTAAACATACACAAACATGACCACCGAGATCTACAACCACATCCATGCTGATATTTGGAATACTATTGTCAACTGAGCCACACCCCCTCCGCCCCATATGAATATCCTTAGCCTAGCACCCCTCTACTTCATGGAAGCCTGATGGAATGCCCTGAATATGCTCAATGAGGCCCACCAGATCGGACAAATCTCAAGCTACTACCAGATCGGCCGTCTCCTAGAAGACATGGTCAAACACCATCATGATATAGACATTATCCAGATATCTCAACACCAGAAACTCATTGCTCACAAATACTGAGAACTCTTTTATAAGTATAGCAGCTTTATTCCCCACCTCCAAGTTACTACTGCCAAAATGATTGCTACTCTGTCCTATGGCCAAATCGACGATATGATACAAGAACTCAACCACAAGTATCTCGAATATGTTCAGACCACAGACAGAACCTTCCCACACCCCAATGACTACATCTTGCAAATGCCCTAAGTTGGATACGCCATGAAGGACATTTACAATATAATCCACTTCGATAAAGATAAAGCAGAAGACAATGATTCCTCTGATGCTGATATGACCTCAAGCCAAGGATCTCTACCAACTCTGATCATACTGCCAACCTTGCCAATGAACTTATAACAGTTCATAACAGTATATGAGACTTATTGGGACAATGATCACTGGTATGAATACCAACCTACATTTACCCCCAATTACTTCAACTATAATGAAGAGACTAGAGAACATAACCTATACCTTCAGACAACCCTTGAGATTGAACCCACAACTCTACCACCTGAGTACGAGCAATACAAACCACAGCCACCAGCTTACTACAACCCCATGACTCATAGTACTGTAACTTATAGAAGGTATGCAAATAGCGAATCTGATGAAAGTGAAGATGATGCACCCCTCCTTCACCTACCAACACCTTATCCAGCATATGAGATAGATAATGCTATTCTGTGGGATGGTGATGAAGTTCCAATGTATTATTACCTCAGTGAACAAGGAGAAGTAATCCACGAACCACTCTTTCTAGATGACTACTTCATCAGAGATGATGTCATCGATGGTGATGTCATCGAAGACTACCCAGACAGTGTCTAAACCTATAAATAGCTTAGCAGTCATAGTATAGTTAGATTAGTCTTATATGATATAACTGTGAACTAACTCAGCAGTCAGATGATCTCTTGATATGTCAGATCACACTTGTACTACATGACTGCATTCCAACTCAGCAAGATACTAAGTGCTACATCCATATCTAGCATAGTTCAGATAGCTCATACTAGTATAAATACCCCCTTCCCCAGACCTCAGAATCTCAGATTCGAACATACAAGAATACTCCTGAACACTTCCCTACAATATCTCTTCATATAAACTACTCCTAATATAGCAATATCATAAATAGTGAATAAATCTATTTAATAACCCACAAACCACTCTTAAGTAAATCTACTCCCCGTTAGGTCCCACTCCTAACCCCATCATGAAATTTCCTAATTGGGTATTATCTGCAGTGATATGCCAATTCAACTAAGCTGGTCTTAGTTTCTTGAACTTCCTAAAATATAGAAAATCCTGAATATCCAGAACTAGTCCAAAAAAGGACTTTGGTTGAGCCGTCAACCCAATCTTGAAATCAATAAGCATAGAGGATGTACTCCATATGAAATTGATCTTGACTATAAGAAAACAGTCTTCCAGAATATCCAGAACTTCCAGAAAACCCTTCCAGAAAACTCTTCCAGAACTATGTAATAGTTATCCTAAAAAGCAACCCTCTTACAACTTGATAGCAGCAGTTTACAATCCAATTTCACTTCAAGACGCTTTCTCACCCTGCTACAAATCCCTCTGCGAATTCCTATAAGTTGGTATAAAGCCCAACCTCTGAACTGGAATTTATCCTGAACCATCTGATAATCTGGAGAGAATTGAACCTGATATACAAGGACAATTTGATCTCCACACCTATAACAAGTGAGACAAACTTCATTCAAAGAAAGAAGTACTCTGATTAAATCAACAAATAGGCAAAACCCTATCCACTGAACTCCTTGCTCTACACCCAGCAAGTTAAGACAAAGAAGATCTTATAGAAGCCTTCTTTACTCTTCTCAATAAGAGTTTTGTCAGCTCCACAAATCCAAGCAACCTAGGACAACCAGCAGCAGTCTTTCTAGCCTTAGTCCCTTATGAAGCCCAAGCCTCTGTAGACAAGTGGCTCAACTCTACCGACTTTCACTGTACCAGGACCAAGACTGCATTATACTACCAATTCCAGAACAGTAAGGCCCAGCATATCCTTAAAGAAGAAGCAAGAGAAACCCTTCATCAACTACCTGACCCTGAACCTGAAGCAGGCCCTGCTATAGCTCTACCTGAACCAGAAACCAATACTGAACCAGAACTTGACTTTGAATTAAGTCTATCCAAAATCAGATATACAACTGATTCTGTCTACTTTGATGCTGAGCAAACCCAATTACACAAGGATCAAACTGAAGAGAAGGAGAAGTATCTCAGTGAATTCAATCCCGGATATACTATCGAAGGAGATGAACCTCCATCAGAACAGAACACACCTACACAGCAACAGACAGCTATCTATCGAGCCCTTACTCCAGACCCACAACTATTACTTCAGCAACTTATACAGACTCAAAGAACACCCTGCACCAGTACCTCAAGTAGTACCAGTAACACCACTACCAGCAGTCCAACCACCTTCAGTAAACAATATGATGAACCAACAGATTCTAGACCTCATAGCCCAGATAGCAATAATGGCAGCAACCATTACTGCCTTAGCTGAACAGACCCAACCTACCAAAAATCTGAGTCTATCTACCTTTAATGGTATTGCACAAGAAGTCCAAAGCTTCATTAGTATAGTTGACACTAATTTTGAAGCCAATCAATGGACCAATGAGCGAGTTGCTGACTGCCTTCTGACAAACAATCAAGACCACACTCTGGAACAACTCTTTGCTACCACTACAGCCTATGTCCACTGAGTTGTTACATTCTTTCGAGGACCCACTGAAGAATGGTGGCAAACTCTTCCTGAAAAACCCCTCACATAGGATACCCGACCTGCAGTAGTTGCTCAGAATGCAGCAAATAATACCCCAGAATATGGAGCCCATCTTGCAGCCCCTAGACTCAAACAACTCATGATTGCTCAATACTGCAGTGAAACCATGATTGCCAAATCTCGAGTAAAACTCTACAATCTCAAATTCGATGTACATGGCAAAGAAGAATTTGAAACCTTCTGTACAAAACTCAAGTCACTCCTGAACACTATTGGCCTAGAATACATTGCCATGATGAAGCACAAAATGGCACAAGAGCAGACCATCTATTCAATGCACTACCTAAATGGCTTACTAGAAATATCTGAGAACAAGGCCATCCAGTTAGTTGTGATCACCAACAATGGTGTCTGGCAAGAATCAAGACCATGGTCAAGTGAATTCTAACAGCTGGACCAATTCTGCCCCAAAGACAATTCAACAACAAGGAAAAGACTTAGATTAAGAAAGAAGAACCCAAGCATGAAGTATCCTGAGCTCCCTCAACATTCACTTCATGGACACCCAGAAATCATGAACCCACCCAGCCAAGTACTTTCAAGAAACTCACTGAAGGAGAAAGAAATGAACTTCGAAGAAGTGGAGCATACTTCTATTGCTAAAAGACAGAACACATAACCAGTGCCTGCCCTAACCAAAAACCCTGAACAGTAACATGAGCAACTGTTACTACTCTGCACCACCTCAATAACCTGACCACCAGAACACTAGACTTTATCAAGTTAAGACAAACTGCTAAGGCCCCAACTAAAGGAAGTCAAAAAGCAGCTGGATATGACCTGTATACAGCCAAAGAAGCTACAGTTTCCAACTAAGAAGTCAAGCAAGTCTATACAGGAATCAGCATCCAAATCCCTAAAGGATATATTGGAAGAATATGCTGTCACAGCAGCCTAGCATTGAAAGAACTCTCAGTAGAAGAAGGAGTCATTGATGAGGATTATACAGGCGAAATTATTGTCCTCATCCAAAACCATAGTTGGACACTCTTTAAGATTCCCATTGAATTCTGCATTGCCCAGATCCTATTCAAAAAAATTGAGTCAACCCTGACAGTCAAGGAAGTCTCTGAACTACTGCCTACCATCTGAGGATCCAAAGGATTTGGCTCATCAACAAAAGCCCCAGTCCAATCTACCATGAACAAAGAAGAAGATAGATATGTACCAAGTGGCTAATGCCCTCATGGTATTGGAATGTACTCTTCTCAAATGATTGATAATTGCTTCTCTTGTGTCAACAAATTGGTTCAAAGAAGAACCAACAGAAGGAAAGCTCCTACAACTGAAATCACCACTATTGGATCAGACAAACTACTTACACTTCAAGCTTTTGTCAACCAAGTATCTGTCAAGATTATGATAGACAGTGGTGTCTCAGGTAACTTTATCAATGAAGAAACAGCCAACAGACTCAAAGTCTTCACCTCTCTGGTACAACAAACTCAAGCAGTTGCCACAGCTGATAGAACCTCACATGTCATTAGTAAGGAAGTCTGCAACCTACCCTTCTGAATTAGTGACTATCGAGTACATGTTACCCTCCAAATTGTACCACTTCCTGACAATGAGATTATTCTTGGAACCCCATGATTGAAACAAGAGAACCTTATGATCGATTGGGTAAACCATTCCCTGACCATCAAGAAAGGATGCCACAACTTCAAACTACAAGACAAAAAAGACCCACTCAACTCTAGCAAACCTGGACCAAAGATCACTCATATCAACAAGCTACAACTCAAGAAATTAGCCAAGAAATGCCCTCTCTTCACCATCTCCATCTACCCATCCAAAGGAGAACTCAAGAACTCTGAAGAAGACTTTTCCAAAGTTGACTGCCATGTCAGACTATTACTCCAGAAATTCTGAGACATATTTCCAAAGAAACTTCTGAAAGGCCTACCTCCTAAATGAGCAGTAGACCATACCATCAAGACCATTCCAGATACCAAGCCAGCCTTCAAGTCAATCTACCACATGTCACTAAGAGAAATTGATGCACTCAAGAAGGAAATCAATGAACTCCTAGAACAAGAATTCATCAGACCTAGTGTATCACCCTATGGTGCACCAGTCCTCTTTGTTGTCAAGAAAGGAGAAGACTTGCGAATGTATATTGATTACTGTGACCTTAATGAACAGACTATCAAGAACTGTTGCCCACTACCCAGAATTGATGAAATATTCAACAGGCTTACAAACCCACAATTCATAAGCTCTTTTGATCTATGAAATGGTTACTGGCAAATTGCCATAAAAGAAGAAGACATCTACAAAACAGCCTTCTGAACTCACTATGGATATTTCGAATTCCTGGTTATACCCTTTGGCTTAACTAATGCTCCAGCAACCTTCCAGACACTGATGAATACCATCTTGCACCCATACCTAGACAAATTTGTTGTTGTCTATATTGATGACATCCTAGTTTTCAGCAAAACTCTGGAGAAACATCTCAAATACCTTGAACTAGTACTACTGAAACTCCGAGAAAACTGACTCTTTGCAAAACTCAGCAAGTGTGAATTCCTCCTAAAGGAAATTCAATTTCTTGGATACATTGTCACCCCAAATAAAATCAAAGTGGACCCTAGCAAAATCTCTGCAATCAAGGATTGGCCCAGACCCAAAAAGCTGAAGGACCTATAGTCATTCCTAGGATTAGCAAACTATTACAGATGATTTGTTGCCAACTTCACCAAAATTACTACTGCCCTTACCCAAATGACCAAGCATAACAAGAAAGGAGAATAGCCCTGGACCACAAAACAAGAAAAAGACTTCAACAATCTTATAAATTAGGGACCCAAACAAGATACAGCCTTGCAAGCACTAAAAGATGCCCTGATAACTACCCCAGTACTTCAAGCAGCAAACCCTGCCCTACCATATGAAGTTACTACTGATGCTTCTGACCTAGCCCTTGGAGCAGTACTCATGCAAGAAGGACACTCTGTGGCCTACTACTCTCGTAAGTTCAATGGTGCCAAAATCAACTATGTAATCTACAAGAAGGAAATGTTAGCCATTGTTGACACTCTGATCAAATGGCAACCCTACCTAGAAGGAGCACACTTCACAGTATTGACTGACCACAAGTCATTAGTCAACATCAAGACCCAGGCTACCCTTTCCTGAAAGCAAGCCAGATGGATGAAAGTCCTCACCAACTTTGACTATGAAATCTAGTATCACCCTGGCAAGGAAAATATTGTTGCTGATGCAATCTCCAGACCACTAATTAAAGAGGTTATCCAAACTCTCACCTTGGTTACCAACACTATCATGGAACAAATTATCACAATATGTGCTGATAATAAGGAAGCTCAAGTACTCCGAGAAATTCTGAATAGTGATGATGCTGACAAGCATACCCAGTACCATCAATACCAACTCAAGGACAATGTTATCTACTATAAGGACAGACTATATGTCTCAAACAACTGAGACCTCCGAAGGACTATTCTATTTGAATGTCATGATGTACCTACAGCCGGACATTTAGGATTTGACAAATGCTATGAAGTTATCTTCTAAAACTTCTATTGGCCCTGTATGGCAGATCAGCTAAAGACTTATACATATCACTTCCTGTGATGTCTGCCAATGGAATAAGTTCTCAACATTGGCAAAACCTGGCCTACTCCACCCTATCCCAGTACCATCCACTAATTGCTATAGACCTCATTGTACAACTACCCCAAACCAAGAATGGGAAAGATGCAATTATTGTCTTTGTGGACTATCTCAGCAAACAAGCCCACTTTGTGCTAACTACTACAACTGCAATAGCACCAGACATAGCCACACTCCTGTTTGACAACAACTTCTGCTATAATGGTCTTCCTAAGATCATTGTTAGTGACCGAGATCCGAAATTCACCAGCCACTTTTGGAAAGCCCTCCATGCATACCTTGGAACAAAACTTGCACTATCTACAGCCTTTTACTCTGAAACTGATGACCAAACCGAAAGAATGAACTGAACTCTAAAACAAATACTAAGGAACTATGTTTCCTATAGACAAGATTATTGACATGAACACCTCACTGCAGTTGAGTTTGCCTATAACAACAGCAAGCAAGCCTCTCTTGGAATGACCCCATTCTTTGCCAACACTGGACAAAATCCAAACACTCCTCTGACACTCATCTGAACCACTGAAGAACCCTCTCCAGTCAAAGCTATTGAAGAATTCCTGCTCTGAATGTATAATCTAAGCCAGATCGCAATTGAGAATTTATCGTGAGCTCAAGAACAACAGTCACAGTATGTTAACCAACATCACTGAGAAGAAACCTTCAATATTGGAGAAAAGTTCTACTAGACATCTGAGGATACTGAGTTGACAACCTCAAGTACAGACTATCTACAAAGCTGAACAGCAAGTTCATTAGACCATTTGAAGTCATTACACAAGTCTCTCTGACCTCCTACAAATTGGTGCTACCAGATACCATTAAAATTCACCCAGTCTTCAATGTCCAACATCTCAAGTGATACAATGACAATAATGATGAACTATTCCTAAACTGAACTACAGAACCACCTACACCTGTCATTATTAATGATCAGGAAGAATACGAAGTTGAACAAATCCTTAACAAACATGGACACAAGAACCACCCTGAGTACCTTGTCAAATGGAAAGGTTACCCAATTCATGATACAATCTGGGAACCCAAGACCAATCTCCAGAATGCCACCAACTTAGTTCAGGAATATAATTCCTTGAACAACTGAAATCCAAATACTCCTGTACCTATCAGTTCATACTATATATTATATATACCTCCTGAATATTATAATTATCACAAACTGAATCAAGAACTCAGCAAGTCAAGACAAAAGGATACTGACTCTTTCGAAAAATAGCAA
This sequence comes from Jimgerdemannia flammicorona, assembly GCA_003990745.1. Taxonomy (NCBI): domain Eukaryota; kingdom Fungi; phylum Mucoromycota; class Endogonomycetes; order Endogonales; family Endogonaceae; genus Jimgerdemannia; species Jimgerdemannia flammicorona. The sequence goes on along the minus strand of RBNI01004817.1, from coordinate 2,140 downwards.
AACTAAAAGCCAGCCTATTCTTCCTGTACCACTGGTGGGAAATGAGGCATAGACATTTAAGAAGATTCCTTAGATAAAATTCTCCAGTAGTGAATGACATCAGAATCACTTCTGGTATACAGCATTGAACACATGACCCTTTAACATGTAAATCCAACATGTTAGGCAACTGTACTATGAGTATGCCACTTTCTGAAAAAATGGACTTTACTGGACTTTTGACCTCTCAAATGGTATAACAACACTAGAACAAAATTAGAAGGCCCTGACAAGGACGTTGAAAGCTAAGAAGGAGAGAGTTATAAGCACACAACCTCTAAGCCACCGAAATAACATGTCACCCTCTGAACAAGCCACCAAAATCACATGCAACCTCTAAACAAATCTGGAAATCACCTGCAAGATCATAAAGCTGAGTCAAACCAAAGTCACAGCACACAAAGCTGAGTTAATACAAAGTCACAGAACACAAGATTTACACAAACAGAATCTTACCAATCAGGACCAAATACATATATACTGAGTACTGAGATGCATCGAAACAGAGAACCAAAACAAACAATAACCACAACTTCTGAACATATACAAACATGACCACCGAGATCTACAACTGCATCCGTGCTGACATTTGGAATACCATTGTCAACCGAGCCACACCCCCTCCACTCCTCATGAATATCTATAGCCTAGCACCTCTCTACTTTGTGGAAGCCTGATGGAATGCCCTGAACATGCTCAATAAGGCCCACTGGATTGGACAAATCTCAAGCTACTACCAGATCAGTCGCCTCCTAGAAGACATGGTCGAACACCATCATGATACAGACATTACCTAGATGTCTCAATACCAGAAACTCATTGCCTGCAAATACTGAGAACTCTTTTATGAGTATAACAGCTTTATTCCCCACCTCTAAGTTACTACTGCCAAAATGGTTGCTACTCTGTCCTATGGTCAAATCGACGACATGATACAAGAACTCAACCACAAGTATCTTGAATATGTTCAGACCACAGACAGAACCTTCCTACACTCCAATGACTACATTTTGCAAATATCCCAAGTTGGATATACCATGAAGGATGTCTACGATATAATCCACTTCAATGAAGATGAAGCAGAAGACAATGATCCCTCTGATGCCAACATGACCTCAAGCCAAGGATCTCTACCAACTCTGATCACACTACCAACTTTGCCAATGAACTTATAACAGTTCATAACAGCATACAAGACTTATTGGGACAATGATCACTGGCATGAATACCAACCTGTATTCACCTCCGATTACTTTAACTATAATGAAGAGACTGGAGAACATAATCTGTACCTTTAGACAACTCTCGAGATCGAACCCACAACTCCACTATCTGAGTATGAGCAATATGAACCACAGCCGCCAGCTTACTACAACCCTACAACTCATAGTGCTGTAACTTATAGAAGATATACAGATAGCGAATCCAATGAAAGCGAAGATGATGTACCCCTCCTTCACCCACCAACACCTTATCTAGCATACAAGACAGATGATGCTATCCTGTGAGATGGTGATAAAGTTCCAATGTATTATTACCTCAGCAAACAAGGAGAAGTAATCTGCAAACCACTCTTCCTAAACAACTACTTCATCAGAGATGATGTCATTGATGGTGATATCATCAAAGACTACTCAGATAGCATCTAAACCTATAAATAGCTTAGCAGTCATAGTATAGTTAGATTAGTCTTGTATGACATGACTGTGAACTGACTCAGCAGTCAGATAATCTCTTGATATGTCAGATCACACTTATACTATGTGACTGCATTCTGACTCAGTAAGGTACTAAGTGTTACATCCATATCTAGCATAGTCCAGATAGCTCACACTAGTATAAATACCCCCTCCCCCAGACCTCAGAATCTCAGACTCAAACACACAAGAATACTCCTGAACACTTCCCTACAATATCCCTTCACACAAACTACTCCTAGTATAGCAATATCATGAATAGCAAATAAATCTATTTAATAATCCACAAACTACTCTTAAGTAAATCTGCTCCCCATTAGGTCCCACTCCTAACCTCATCACGAAATTTCTTAATTGGGTATTGTCTGCAGTGATATGCCAATTCAACTATTTTTTTTTTTTTT
>RBNI01004816.1:0-13423 GCA_003990745.1 Jimgerdemannia flammicorona | reverse complement strand
GCAAAAAAAAAAAAAAAGTAATTTTTATACCTGTACGCAGTTCCCAACTACCAGATCTTGATTTTGTCACGCCCACGATATTGACAAAGCCACCAGGTGGCTACATACATTCGGATTTCCGGTAATGCATTTGCTCATCCCACAAAATGTATCAATCGCAAACGCAAGTCGCGTGAATCACCGATCGGAAAGCTGTTTGCCATTGTCGCGAATGCGGAGAAATGCTATCCGAGGAAGGCGCGCGAGGCCTTTCTTTCAAAACCGTCTAAACCTTTTTTTTTTTTTTTCTGGTCATATGGGGAAAAAAAAAAAAAAAAAAACACCTCGCCAATATCGCACGGCCTTTTGTATCTGAAATAGCTGTGAGCCCTATCGGATCTTGACATGTATGCCTTTTTTTTTTATTTTATTTTTTTCGCAGACCGGTTCCCTAACCCTCGACTACGATGAATAGAAGTCGGGGGATTATCCGCATCCAAGGTAATATATTGCTCTGAGTACAACGTAGATTAAGCGTATGTATCTAGATCTGCACGCCTCCAATGATGTAGGCCATGTTAGACTCCAGACCTAGGAGGATAATTGAAGAGATACCTGAACCTGACATTGGTGGTCCCAGCACTATTACAGAACTACTACCAAGAACATCAAGCCTACTAAAAATCACAGCAGATCTAACAGTCACCCCATCAAGACCACTAGTCTACAAGCTCATCCACCTCAGTAATATTATAGAAGAGTCAATCCCAAATTGTAATTAATATACCATAATAACAGAAGAAGGACTCTAACTATCTCACCAAACAGATAATAGAGATAGTAAAATAATATCAGCAGATAACAAGATAGCAGTACTGGCTGATCAAGTAGTTATACTTACTCAAGCCCTTCATCTCAACATTGAAACAAACAAATCCACAAAAAGCCTTTACCTCACCTCATTCAAAGACAAAACAGGCTAAGTAAAATATTAATAAGATAAGTTGATACTAATTATTATACTAATAGATGGAATGACAACCAGAACCCAGATAGTATTCTCAACAATAATGAGTACTATGAGATTAAAGATCTCTATATAACTACAGACTCACAAGTAGAGAAAGTTATTACTTATTTTATAGATATAGCTGCCCAGTAGTAGTATAATCTATCAGTATACTCTCTCACCTGGGAAACCTATACTGAAATCAATATAAGTAAAGGAGATGATGATTACTCTGACTATGAAGCCTACCTAGCTATAGTAGGTCTAAAGGAACTAATTATTCAATAGTTCTACAGCTCTGCTCATATTGCTGACATCAGAACTAAGTTTAAGAATCTTTAATTTTATAATGATAGAAAAGAAGATTTTGAAGCATTTGCTATAAGACTGAAAACTCTCCTGAATACTATAAGAGCAGAATATAGCTAATAAGAATAGACTATAAATAGAACCCAAGCTGCCTACTTCTTTAATACTATTCCTAGATAGTTATCAGAGAAAATTCATAAATAAGAGTGATCTTATGATTGCCTATATAAGTAATGGTGTCTAAGACAAGCTATTACTAAAGTATATACATATATATCATCCTTATAGCTCAAAGATTAAGAGATAATAGAAATAATAACAAAGGAGACAAATGATATTAATTTGAGAAGAAGTATGAACTCTTGCCTTTCTCTAGTAATATTTAGATTATATAAACTTCTAATAATACTTCAATTGATATTTTTGATAAAAAGGTAATAATAATATAATAAGTAATGAGTAATCTGGAGAGCATATAGAGTAGGGCAGCCCCAGTGTCTTTGACTGACAGCATGTGGAGCAGGGTCAAGATATAGATTTGGAGATGCCAAGAACTACTCTGAGGGACTGAGGGGCTAGCAGTGGTGGAAGAGATAGTATGAGGTAGTAGGAGATAGGATAGTTGACCTTTGCTGATAAGGTCAAGATGAGAGCTTGGGTGATGAGACTGGATAGATAGCTAGAGCTGGAGAAAGAGAAGACAGATGTTGAAAAGAAGGGGAGAGCCCCTCTGAGAGACTGGAGTAGGGGGGCTAACAGTGTAGTAGCTGAAGAAGTAACTGCTGATAGAAGTGTGATGGGTAATCTGAAAAAAAATCTAGATGAGACTACTAATGGTAGACTGAGCTATGGAAAGAGCATGAGGTCTAGTGACCTTACTAATGGTATAATGAGTCTGATGGTGGCCCCATTACTCAAGAAGTTGATCTCAGAGTTTATGATTACTTTGTACTTCCAGAGCTTGATAGTGATGGCAAAAATAATCTTAGAGCTAATTGTTAAGTAGATAAATAGTATGGCATCTATAAAGTTTTTGAGAAAATTGAAAGAGGTAGAGATAGACTTTGAGAAGGCTAGACTATTGGAGGATGTACTAAAGACTAGATTAACTATAGGAGAGATATGTGTCTCAATAATATGATACTTGAGGTGGGATCCCAGAGTGGTGTAACTTTTGATAAAAGGAGTACCTACTGTGACTATTATGGAGATAAGGAGGAGAGTTGAGAAAGTTATAACTGAGTATAAAGAGGTGATCAATGTGGGGTTCTGTCTGAAAAGAGACCTTCTTCTGGATAGAGAATGTTGACATCTAGATTTAGTTGACTAGGAGAGAGACTATTGGAAAGACTTGTGATTGGCCTTCAGTAATAGTGTGGGGGATCTTTATATATAAGGTAATGAGAGTAAAGAAGAGCAAGGAGGAGAAAGAGAACTTATTAGAGATACTGGAGGAGCTGAGTGATATAGTAGAGCAGAGGGCAAAGGCTTAGAAGGCATATATAGAGTCAATACATTTAGAGATTATAGATAGGAAGTATATCCACATTGATAAAGAGCTATAGGAGAGGTCTCAAGGATATAAGAGATAGAGGAAGCTACTAGCAAATCTGAAGGAAAAGATAAAGAGGATTACTAATAATATTGAGGATACTGGGGGAGCCAAAGCAAGTGTCTGTGAGGATTGACTAGATGCTGATGATGGACTGCTAGAGTTTAGATATTTAGAAGTCACTGGAGACTGAGTAGTATCTGTGGTCTAATTATTGGAGACTATTGGGGCAGGGTCATTTTGAGGGAAGTGGGGATAGGTCTAGACATTGATATCTCAATTTCTCTTTATTGGCTGAGAAGGTGTTGTGAGACAAGTGGGTGGAGGATATTTGGTAGAGAGTAGAGAATTAGATATAGGAGGGTACTCCAGTGAGTATCTGATGGGTGAGGTTGAAGAAGGCTGCTAGAGTTTACTGGAATATAGCTGACAAGATAGTAGGAAGGCAGAGAAGGAAGAGGGTGACCTAGGCTTCTGCTAGATTGGCTGGACTTTTGGAAAATTGGGTAGGGCTTTTAACCCTAGAGGGGGTGGAGGACTAGAGAGTGATGTGGGTGAAGCTAGAGATTGCAGAGTTACAACAGATATTGAGAGAGGAGAAAAAGATATAGATGTAGAGTTTAGCTGCACAGTTATACTAGCAGAGACTGGAGGAAGAGGAGAGGCCCTCTAAGTACTTTTCAAGGACTCTTTGGGCAAGGAGAGTAAGGCAGAGATAGGAGGAAATTCTCAATTCTGATGGTCTGCTAGTGCATGGTATATAAGACATTCTGGGCTCATTGAAGGAGAGGTGGAGTAGTTTATAGAGTGAGAAGGAGGGTGGGGCTGATGCTGTCACCATAGAGTATATTTTGGAGAAATGGTATCCACTATAAGTAGATGGGCTGGGCAGCTTGGTAGTACTAGTATAGGAGGAGGAAATTCACCAGATTCTTGCTATAACTATGCTGGGCATAGTACTAGAAGAGAATGGTCTGCCCTGAGACTTTTGGAAGAAGATGGTGAAAGTCTCTGAAGTGCTGGGAGAGTTGATAGTACTTTATAACTTAGTACTGTAGTCAGAGAGATAGGTGGATGAGTAGGATCTGGAGCTGGTGACTCTGCTTTATAAGAACAAGAGTAGGAAAGAAGATTGGAAGAACTAGTAGCCCATTATGTTTCTGAATATAGACGGAAAGCTGATCACTAAGGTGGTAGTAGTAAGGCTGCAGAAGGTGACCCAACAAGTCTTGGGTGAGAAGCAGTGAGGTTTTATAAGGGGCTGGCTCATTAGAGATGGTATGGCCTAAGTACATAGCATTATTGAAGGGGTTCAAGCCTGTGGACTGGATGGGAGATTGGTCTTCTTGGATTAGGAGAAAGCATATGACTGCATTTAGTAGGTCTGGCTGATAAAGGTACTAGATAGGATTAGTATTCTTCAGCAGTTCTGAGTGGTAATGATCAGTCTACTGGAAGAGAGTAGAGCAGTGCTTATATATAATAAGTATCAAGGGGTGGTATTCTTTCTGGGTAGGGATATTCCTCAGGGGGATCCACTGTCTCCTATTTTGTATACTCTATCCTTAGAGCTATTGATGAATAGGATTTGATAGAAGATAGTAAGGCCCTTAGTATTTGGTATTGTATAAAAAGTTGAAGTCTTTGTAGATAATATAATAATTGGTCTGGGATTAGTTACTGATGTCAAGGAACTCTAAAAAACAGTGAAGTAGTATAAGGCATATTCTGGAGCTAAACTTAACTGGTATAAGTATAAAAATACTATAAAAAAAAAAAAAAAAAAAAAAAAGGTATAAGTATAAAATAATAGTATTAGGTAATAGCTTAGTGGGAGGGAATATTATTGGAACAATTGTCCCTGCTAGAGAGGTTATAAGATACTTGAGTATCTATCTTTTAGTATATGGATCAGTTCTACTAAGATCTTGGTGAGAGCAGTGAGTGGCTATCTGAGAGAAGACCCTGTGGAGTTAAAGAGGCTACCATATGTCTTTGGTAGGGTACATTACAATTTTGAATATCTACTGGCTGCCAAAGTTATAGTATTTGATATATCATCTGGACTTTCTGGTCTAAATAGTGAAGAGACTATTGAAGTTGACCAAAGATTAGATCTGAGCTAGGAGGAGAAGTCAGATTAGCTGGGAAATCTTATTATTACTGGTAGCTAGAGAAGGTCTTAGGTTGTTATATTGTCTGAGAGTATGGTGGCTGAAGAGAGCAGTGGAACTGAGGGATAGTAGCTGGATTCCTCTAATGAAAAGAGTCTGAGAGATGAGGTTCTTGTCAGGAGGCTCTACTGGAGATCTACTGTCCTTAGTTAGACTTCAAAATAGTGAATATATATAGTATAAGGGCTTCTGGTAGAGAGTAGTTGATAGGAATCACTATATCAGAATTTGCTGGTAGGGGGATAAAGGAGAGATATCTTGGGGCCCAACAATGTGGAGATGAGATCAAGTATTATTAGGAGGTACCCTACTTATTGACTTTGATATTAGTGATGAGATTGAATACCAGAGGGGATTGGCACAGGATGTATAGTCTAGCAGTTAGTAGATGATAGATATTAGAGAGAAGTGAGACTGAAATGGGATCTGGGCCTGAAGTGCAGAGATAAGGTAATGATTGCTATCTAAGTACTGAGTAGTCTGGTGGTATATACTATGGAGAAATATTATGCTCAACTTTTGCTCAGACCACCTTATGGAGGGGAGAAGCTTTAACTATGAGAAATGCTATAATGTAGGACAGAAAGAGAGGTTTGTATAAATACTAAAACATTGACTAGGAGAGTGTGAGGTACTTGACAACTTTTGGTTAGTAGTTGGAAATAGATTGAGTATTGTGAGAAGAGGGAATAGTGAGAGGAGTTGATGAGAGAATCTGAGGGATAGATTGGTGGGGAGAGTTGAGAAGGAGTGGCTCACTTTGAGTTAGGTATTGGCTATATGGATGGGACTGGCAGATTACTGGTTGTTTATTTTTGAGAAAAGAAAGAGTTTAAATTTAGAGGAATAACTGTTGAGATGGAAAGGGTTGATGGAGGATGTCTTGATAGGCTGGGGTCTGCAGGGCAGTCAGCAGTACTATTTGGTAGAGAAAATTTATAGACAGAGTGAGGGGAGAGTTGGAGTAGTGGGTGGTAAGGTAGTATTCAAGTATGAGAATATGGAGAGAGGGGGGCCCTATGGGGATTAGATAGTGGGAGGGGGTAATGTAATTATATTTAATAGATTGGTAATAAATGGCAAAGTCCAAGTAAAAAAAAAAAAAAAAAAAAAAAAAAAAAAAAAAAAAAAAAAAAAAAAAAAAAAAAAAAAAAAAAAAAAAAAAAAAAAAAAAAAAAAAAAAAAAAAAAAGTATGAACTTTAGAATAAGTCCTCAAGACTATAAGATAGATTTAAAAAACTATCTAATAAGAAAATAGAAAAACTCATAAAGAAAGAAATATTTTTCTACTATAAAAAGAAAGAATATATATGTATTCTGCAAATACTCTGATAAGAAGACCAATATGAATAAAGAACTATTCTCCTCACATATCATTACTATGATAGAAGATGATCTCAAATAAATCTCTAAAAAAATCAAGATCAAGAAATTTTACATCATTGCAAAAATCTCAGATAAAGTATATGAATCTGATGTTGGCTACAATATCTACTCTAATATAGAAGTAATCAAAGAAAACTCTGTTGAAGTCCTTATCAACAGTGGAGTAAGTAGGTACTATCTTAATAAAGAAACTACTAATAGAGATAAATAGAGTTGAGGAGAGAATAGTGCAATAGAAGAGATTAGTGGTGGATATTATATTTGGCTAATGGAGGGGGTGGAGTCTTCAGGGTAGTGCTCTGAACGGATGGAGTTGATCCGGATGAGATTTGATTCAGATTTGTCATGTGATGGATTCGAATCAACTCGGATTGGTCTCATGATCTGATCTGGATTGATCCAGATTGATCTGAATTGATCTAACCAGATTAATCCATCTAGATTGATCCAGATTGGTCTATCTGGATTAGTCCATCCAGATTGATCTATCTGGATTGATCTATCCAGATTGAAATCTTTGGTATCATCACTCTTTCTTTTGTTTATTTCACTCTTGTTTTTTTTTTCCTGCCACACTTTGGTGACATCATCCTTTCCTTTTGCTCCCTCTCTTCTTTTGTTCTTTTCTTTGTTCTTTTTCTTTGTTCTTTTTCTTGTTCTTTCCTGCCGTATCACGAGTAAACAAAACAGCAGCCCTTAATTCATACGTTGGTCCAGTTTACTCATTTTTCACCCTGCAATGGTTGTCAAAAGAGGGAGTATTCAAGGTAAAAATGCACTCTCTACTGACAATGTTAGATTCTTTCTCATATGGATAGCACACAAGCTGCTCATCAAGAGCCAAAGGGGCAACAGCAGTGGCAGGGATGAGGGAGAATTCTGGCAACAACTCACGGCGGCCCTTCGGACCTCGGAATTCACAGACCTCACAGCTATATATGCAGCAGCCTTTTTGGAGCAGCCAATAGTAGATGTAGGTTGCTCACTCGGCTGCCACTTGTTTACTTGTGTTTATTTAAACTTCTCCAGTACGACCCAATTCACCTCATGCTTTTCTTAGGGTCCACAGCTCTATGGCGAGATCTGCCAACTTTATTCACAACATCTGGTCAAGATGAAGAAAGGCTGGCAGATGTTGTGGAGTATGCCTTTGGTAGCTGAGCTGTTGAGTCAATGTATCGTATGGTGGAGGTCTCAAAAGGAATAGAAGCAAGCCTTTATGAGCAATCTTGTGCAACTCATACAACTCATCAGTATGCAACTTGTCGGTATACAACTCATCAGCATACAGCTTACTCACTCACTCACTTACTCACTCATGCTCTTTTTCTGAAATACCCATCTCTGTGTTTTATTTAATTTCATTTTTATGTGATCTTCCCCTAAAAAAACACCCACACCTGCATGCAACCCACCCGCATGCAACCCACCCGCACGCAACCTGCCCACAAACAACCCGCCCACATGCAACCCACCTGCACGCAACCCACCTGCACGCAACCCACCCGTATGCAACCTGCCCACACGCAACCTGCCCACATGCAACCCACCCGCACACAACCCATCTGCATGCAACCTGCCCGCATGCAACCTGCCCGCATGCAACCTGCCCACACACAACCCGCCTACACGCAACTCACCCACATGCAACCCGCCCACATGCACCCTCAGATCAGGGCTCAGTTCTATTGGAAAGGAGAGTTCAAAGTTACCTGAGTTCAACCATATCTGGCATCTGATCAAATAGAGAAATTCGAGGGCAAGATGTTTAGCATGAGCAGTACCAGCATTGTCATCAAGACTTGGGGGTCTATATTCGAATCAGAGCTAATTGTACTCAACCAAGGAGTCCATTGGCCAGCAGGAGTAACCAATGGCGAAGAGAACTATATCTTTATTAATGAACACAGAGAGGTAGTTGCGATGGTGGTAAGGAACCTCTATGGCAATGAGCTTCACTGCCACATCAATGAGATTTGCAAGGATTGTATCAAATACTGGGTGGCAGGAAAGAGGGGGTGAAAAAAGCAAGGAGGGGGGGTTTGGATGGGAATTGGGTATACTGCAACACTGGCGAAGGGTGGGTTCCAGAGTTCCGAAATCCCCTGCACTCATTTCTTTTTTTTTTTTAACCCCTCCCCAGATAAATTACACTCTTTGCCAATATACTCTTTTTTGATATAATTCCAGGGATGCACAAGATTCTGTACCTCTATCAGAACTTTAAAAGTACCGTTAAAGAGCAAACTATGCGCAAGCATGATATGGCCTGTGCGGCGATGGTGGCTATGATCTGGGGTTCTTTGAGCAGATTGGTAGAGCATATGGCAGGCCAGCTTGGTGGTGATCTCAGCGCAGCTGTACATACATTCTTGGTACAATTTAGCATGCCTTATGAGGTGAGGAGCTCTGCTTTTTCAGAGTGCTGCAGCCTGGGGGGTTTCTGCCCCCCCGCATGCAAAAAGGACTGACTGGTTGTCATCCGTTTCGGCAGGTTTCCAAGCTGGGGCTCCTGGAGCTGGACCAAGGGCAGGCATCTACCAGCACAGTCTGGCAGTATGAGGTCCTGGGCTAAGGGTTCACCCAACCATACACTCACATCACATCAGGATATGTCGGGTGCAATCTTTCTCTGCCCATATATATAGACAACAATGTCACCCCAGTAATATTTTATATCCCAGAAAGGAAGGGCCCAACCTGGGAGGATAGTGGTGAAGTCTGGTATGACCTCACCTATGGTTTCAGGGTCCTGTTTGTGGTCAACATGGCCATCCTATTCCAACCACATGACCACCATGGTACTGTCACCTTCGAGAAGAGCTTAGACACAACAGTCATCGCACTCACAATAGATGATAGGCTCATCAAGGCCTGGGACTGGTGGGTGGAGCAGTTTTTGTGAGGGTTAGGCAATCTTTCATGAGGGTCAGGTAATCTTTCATGAGGGTTAGGCAGCTATTTTGCATGAGTTGGGCAGTCTTATATGGGGGGGTTGGGCCGAGCACCTCTTATATAACACTAGCTTAGCCATTATGCAGGGCCCTACTGGCCCCTTGGCCCTGCTCTGTAGTGCTACCAGTGTGGTACTATGGCACAGGGCCAGGGTGCCCATGGGACCCAAACCAGCGACTTCGACTGCCGGAAATGCCCTCTGACCGCCCTCTGACTGCCAGAAGCACTCTCTGCCTCGAACTCCTTAGCGGCTTGGGGCTGCCCCCATGTCGCTAGTGGAGGGCTGCAAATTTTGCGTACTCCCTCTGCCTGCCCCACCCATCCCAGATACTTGTAGCTTGGGGCTGCCCCTTACTGCCGGCAGAGGGCCACAAATTTTGTGTACTCCCTCCACCGACCCTATACCCGCCAACCCACTAACCGACCCTGCCCACTGACCCAGACACTGACAGCTTGGGGCTGCCCCTTGCTGCTGGCAGAAGGCCACAAATTTTGTGTGCTCTCCCCACCTATCCCCCTGACCCAGACACTGGTGGCTTGGGGCTGTCCCTTGCTGCTGGCAGAGGGCCACATATTTTGCATACTCCCTCCACTGACCCACTGACCTGCTGACCCACTCACTGACCCAGGCACTAGCAGCTTGGGGCTGCTCCTCACTGCTGGCTAAGGGCCACAAATATTGCATGCTCTCTCTGCCACTACTGCCAACCCTGCCCCACTTGGGCTGCAAACTCCGGGCCAAGTCCTCAGGTTTTTTTTTCCTTTTTTATTAATTTGAAAGGTATTAATTTGAAAGGTATTAAATATTCCACAAGGCCAACCAACTTGTCTATAGACCTGCCAAATTTTAGCAGCCCGAGCTCCACCAAGACTTCAGACACATATATGCCTGGATTGTCTCAGCATTCAGCGCACACCTCTTTGGGGCAACAAGGTCCATCTCACCTGAGAACACCTGCTCAATGGGAGTGCTAGAGGCAGGAATTGCCAGGTAGTCCTGAGCCATACCACATAGGCTGGAGAAGTCTGTTTGATGCAGCTGCATGCCCCAGTGGGTAGAGCAGTAGTTAGATTGGTGGGTTAAATTGGCCCAATGCCCACCTGACAATACCTACCTGACAACCCACCTTCCACCAGTTGAGCACTTCTGCACCTTCCAGCAGGACCACATGGTCACTGGTGAGATAAATGGTAAGTTCATCTATTGATGGCAGCTCTTCTACTGATGGCTCTCTCTTCCTCTTTCTGCTGAAGTAAATGTGGGACAGGAGGGATCCCTTGGCATATTCATCCAGACTTTGGCCAGAACCTTGTGGTGGTACATAGTTTTCTGGTATACTTCAATTATGGTCTGCTTGGTTTTCTCAATGAAGTGCTGCTCCCAGCCCTGATCTTTATGGTATTGTAGCTTTAAGCATGGGTCCAGTACTGTTCGAAGAAAAGAAGAGTGAGTTTTTGCAGGGTTTCCTCTGTTTTGGAAGGGGCAATGGCTACACACTGACATTAACATACCTGTACTGATTGAGTATATAGTGGTATCTGTTTGGGAGTAGTACTTTCTGAGCTTGCTTAGAGCAACCTCCACAGTGTCTCTCTGATCCAGGCTTAACCACAAATCACCACAACCCTCCAGCCTGTCCTCAAGCTTGTCCTCTAGCCAGTCAATCAGAAGGTTATATACTGGTATTGCAGAGCTTATTGTCGGGGTCGTTTGTTTGACTATATCCTTTGTACAATCATCGAAACACTGGCAGTTATATGTGGTGAGGTATTGTATTGTATGGAGGTAGACAAAATGAGTGTGGAGCCAGAGTAACCACTACTTACTTCCAAAACTCTGACAACATTCCTAAGTACATCCCACTCACTTTCACCTAGAGCCTTGGCCCATATTTCCTTGTTAGCAGCCATTGTTGAATCTATTGGCTTTTTTTTTTTTTTTTCCTTTAAATAAATCTTTCATCATCCAAAACAGTTGCTTCAGCTGACCGAAGAAAAAAAGGATATATACCACAGCAAACTCCAGCGCATACTGGATCATTGCAAATGTTGAGTTCCAATGCATACAGATGTCCAATATAAGCTCTTTCAGAGCTAAACTGATTGCCCTACACTGCGCAGTGAATTTGTTTTGTCATTGTGGGGATGATCAGACCGATACAACCAGTTTGTATAGCTTGGAAATTATACTCAGGGCCCCTCCTCTCTTGGATGTTTTATCTATATGCATAAGATAGTCCTGAATAGCGAGGTTCAGTATGTGGGCCTGGTATCGCATATGGTAGCTTTCTGCACTGAAGGCCACGTTTTCCTGTTTGAGGCTGGCCGTTAAAACTTGGAAAAATGTTGAGTTGTTTGTGATATTGTCTGTCGTAATGGCCAAAATCTGTACTTGAAATATTCAGTTGATGAATTATGCGAAAATAAATAACCAATAAAATCTGTTTTGTTTAAGGACCTCTCTCAAAATACCGACCTGACAGCAAGTCTCCCCTTTTTTTACCTTGGTTGTGATCCCAAGCTCCTGGATACAACTAATAAAAACATCTGCAATGTTGTCTCCAGAATGAGGGCCAGCAAGTTTGATGAAGTTAAGGGTGAGAGATTTAAGCTACCAATCAAGATCAATCCAATGACCAGTAATGCCCAGAAACGAAATTGCATTGGGGGATGTCCATGTGTTGATCATAAATGAAATTTTGCCTGCCGAATTCTGCTTATTGAATGTAAGGTTAATTTGGTGAGCTCTGTTATATAATTCAGCTTGCAAAGGTTATGGTACTGCCCTTATTTTACCTGAAGTGTCTGGCAGAGATTGTCATGCTCCTTCCTATAGGCCTCCAGGACATCTTTGCGAATAGTATTGGCACTTGGCAAATATAAATCATGCTTGAGGAGGCCAAAGATGCTATGTAATTGATCACTCTTGATGGTTGTGAATGGCTGGTCTGTGCATACAATCCAGCAAATGAGCTGATTTCAAAATTCTGCCAAAGAGTATGGCTAAATATTTTTGATTAAATGGCATTGTTGGTACAGAAATGGTTGGGCAATCAGATAAACATACCCACCACAGCTTGGATGTCAATTTTATTTGTCTCTATGTTCTTTTTGATTTTGTCAGAGTGCTTGTCTTTTATGTGTTGATTCATGTTCAAGGTTGTACCACCAAGCATTTTGAACTTCTGGCTGGTGCAGTTTATGGGGGTGGATGAAACAATATCATATGTGTGTTAAATGAGTCAATGGGTGTATCTTAATTTTTTACCTGCAATAATTACAAACAATATCATCTCCTATCTTAGCACAATGTTGCCAGATTTCAGAGTGAGGATTGCATAGAAGGTGTGGAGCTATCAGGGATGTTTGACTTGAAGCATCATCAGTACTGTGAACTGTTGAAGACTGATCTGTTGACATGTGTGTTTGTATGTTTGTATGTGCATGTGTGTATATTGTGTGTGTATTGTGTTGTGGATGCATCCGGCATATGAGTTATGTGGAGGATTTGGATTGGAGGATTTGGTTGAAGGATTCAGATTCAGATTCAGATTGGAGGATTCGAATTAGAGGATTTGAATTGGAGGATTTGAATTGGAGGATTCAGATTGAGTGATTCGGATTGAGTGATTCAGATTGAGTAATTCAGATTGAGTGATTCAGATTGAGTGATTCAGTTTGGGGTGGTTCAGATGGGTGATTTGGATGGGGCAATTCAGATGGGGTGATTTGGATTAATCCAAGTTGATTCAGATGGCTTCGGATTTGAGATTCAGATCAAACCATCATGTGATGAATTAAATCCGGATTTGATTTGAATTGACTTGTTCGGAGCACTACTTCAGGGTAGTTGTTATTACTACCTAATAGAGGGAATTTATATGAAAAGTAGAAAGAGAGTTATAGGTATTAATAGTTAGATATATAGTATTTCAATATAAGAGGATGAGAGAAAGAGAGGAGGGCCTAGAGAGATTGGATAAGAGATTAGAATATTGTATATTTTAATAGTATAGATTGGTTTAGTAATAAATATAGAAGTCCAAGAAACTATAAAA
>RBNI01004815.1:0-13423 GCA_003990745.1 Jimgerdemannia flammicorona | reverse complement strand
AGAAAAAAAAAAAAAAAAAAATGAAATGAAGTGGCTCGGATACAAAAAATTGCGTTGGAAGTATGTTATCAAGGCTTGAGTGGGCTTGGTTTAGAGAAGCAGTTGTAACTCCCGTTCGACAATGACATCCAGTATTGACACCCTTGAAGAAGCTCTTCAAACCCCGCAGGTTGTGAGCAACGAGACCACCTTTTGGGTAGGGTTGGCAATAACCACGGTGGGATTTGCCGTTCAAGCCGTCAACACATGGCTGGCAAGTACGCACTTTGTAACTGTATCCCCGGTTCAACTCTCTCAAAACCACCAACTCATCCTCTTCGCGTCCTACCGCCATTAGATATTGGCCCTCCCCGGAAAACGCCGCCTCTTCTTCTACCTCCTCCTCACATCCAGCATCCTTTGCTCTCTCGTTTTCCCTTTCCGAGCTTGTCAACTTTTCTACGCCTACATAAACGGCATCCCCAACTCCATCTTTGACGTTATCACCGAAGAAAACCTTCTTGCCCACCCAGAGCTTCGCCAGCTCGACTGGGTCTACAACCGAGTCCTCCACTATTGCATCACCAGCTGCTTCTCTATTTTCACCTTGTTCTATGTCTGGTGTGTGCAGATCCGGTTCCGGTGCATCCATGTCCTTGTCAAATACTCGAGCATTATCGACAACACCATGCTCGGGACCACGTTCGTCATATGGTTGGCGGTGCAAGTGACCGTCATTTTCGCCTTGAACAACGGCTTGTACCGCCTTTACTGGAACATCGGGGCCGTGTGGTTACTCCTCGTGCTCACGTTCGACTTCGCCCTGTCGGCAATCAGCATCTGCTATATTCGGCAGGCTTACCTCGCGGTGCGAGCTCCGTCTACGAATGCAAATCCCCATGAAAACTCTCTTCGAACCGCCCTCAACGCCACAGTTTATCATGGTCTGATGGTCCTGTTCGCGTGCATGTGGATGGGCTGTTCGACATTGCTTGGGGAAATTGCGGCTCTCGCGGCAGTGCCAGCCTCGAACGTAAAGACTGTAAGTAGCTTTTAACGTTCAGCCATTTTAAAACATTGTGGACACCATTTTTTTTTTTTTTTTTTTTTTTTAAAAAAAAAAAAAAAAAAAAACTTATTCAATGCCATTATTCAATTCCCCTCAAACATGAATAGATCATTACCCTGATTTCCTACATGTCCCTGCCTCTCATCTTCAGTACTTCGCTCGTCTGGATGCGAACACTCCGATCTCTGTACTACGCTGGGGATCGATTGATAAATCAAGTTCCAGTCATCGATGCCAACGCCAACGCCAACACCAGTACCAGTACCAACACCAACGCCAACACCAACGCCAACACCAACATCGTCAAACCCGACGCTCAACATGAAGTTTCTCAACAGACAGAAACTAGTGTGACAATAGAGGAAAACGATTTTGTGGAGGTCAGTCTCACGCTTGCGCCTCATAGTTGGGCGAGACGCGAGAGCATAATTCCACTAACCTCCGCCGATGCATAAAGGTGCACTTCACTGTCGCGATAACTTTCTGAACAATTACTATTGATAACCCTCATATATCCACATGTATATTATGTTTTCAAATGTCAAAGCGCTGCCATGTAAGATTCTTGTAAATATATCCTTGTTCGCCAGCTAACCTGCACGACGACAACTGGATGGTCGGTTTTTCTATTACATTCTGAAATCCCTCTAAATGCAATACATCGTCTTCGGATGGACGCGAACATTGCTTGTTCGACGACGCGAGGCACATGTGATCAACCTCCATGATCTTTGGCTATGGGCATCCAATATTTATTATTATCTTTCCCAGAAATCCAGAAGGATGATGTGGTGCAAACATTGCACTGCAATCACAAATGCACGATGAATGTGATTGCGTTATTTTTGCTTGAGCACCGAAAAAGGCGTAAGCGTCTTCCATCAAGCCGTTTTGAGGCCGAGAATAGTATTCCTTCCAAAAAAAAAAAAAAAAAAAAAAAAAAGCACTCGGCCTTGACCGAAAAAATAAAATAAAAAATAAAATTGGAACTGCCAAAAAGTGAAAGGGTATACATCCATTACCATTCATTACAACACGTAAAAAAAACAGCGTTTGATCTTTGGGTGTGCATTACTATTGAAACGTCAAGCTGATGTCCATGATCTAAAGGCCGCCACCGTTCAGGGTCCGAATTAAAAAAATTCATGACTCATTGTGAGAACCAATAGATCAGTTATTTGGAACGCGGTTTATACGTCCGTGGTGTCCTTTCGGTCTTCCGGTCCCGATATCTGAACGTTCCGTCTATTAAAGCCCGTGCTCATCAAAGAAGACTTCTAAACGTGGGGACAGGTTTTAAGATGACAGAGAACGAGTCATCTTATATGCCGATTGGTCCTCGGTCTGGGCCGATGTTACCCAAAAACAGTACACATATAGTTCATAGCCTTAATGTTTTGGATCCACAAAATATATTTGGACGTTCCTCTCCTCCCCCTTTTTTCCCCTTACTCTTAGCTAATTTCACGACCAAGCAGTGGGACTATGTTTCTACTTCTATAGAAGTATATACGTACGCATTGTCGGAGATACATGCGATGGCAGTGCCACGCTATTAACATTTTCATCAGCAGAAAATTAGAACTTACATATGAGCTGAGTGTCAAAATCGCCACAGTAAACATATTATTCAGCGGTAATGACTAAATAAGGGGGGGGGGGTTTTTTCCTGGTCTAACCGCAAAAGTTGTGGTTCTCAACATTCGGGTTTCCAAAATAATAACTGTTCTAGGAAGGGGTTATTGTGCTATTTAGTATAGATCAACCGTTGTCCCTGCGGAGAACCAAGATTGGGTTACGATAACGTGGGTTGCATGGGATGACCCATATTTGCATTTTCAAATGACGTGTCTATGTGTTTGTGTCAAGATCGTCGGGAAATGCTTTTCGCGGAGAGATGTGCACCAACTGTTTTTGGAGGAAGGTTGCTAGCTCCGTGAGACGGAGATCCAAGAATTCAGGAAACTAATGTGCAATGACTAATATAAACTCCCTCATAAAATGCACTTGGCCTCAGCTTTCTGCCATTTCCATTCTCCACGTTTCGATGGCCACAACAGCAGAAAGACGCAGTTCGCTCGATATTTCTGATTTAAAAACCCTCCATATGGAGGGGAGCCAGCAGACCCTGATTGGGTACGAACTATCTCCTATCCCCACTATGTCGCTAGCTCTGCAAGTAGCACAACTTGAAAACATGGAGAACGATTCTACGCTGCCTGTTGGGACCGAGAATCCTTTGAAAAAGAGTGTTACTCTGGATTTGGAAGCGGCAACCGATCTTCCAAATGGAAATGACAAGCTTGAGAAAATGACATCCAAAATATCAATAGTAAGCCAGGCCGCTCCGGACGGCGGATACGGGTGGTTCGTCGTCCTCGCGGCGTTTTTGGTTAACTTCTATGTCTGGGGTGTCTCGTATGGCTGGGGTATCTACCAAGGATTGTATGTAGTATTTATTATTGTCACTCGTTTGAAACAAAAAAAAAAAATTGTCAGCCTGTTCTCACAAATCATCTTTTTCAATGTTATTTTTACCGACCTGAAGATACCTAAACGATGTCTACAAGGGACAGACCAGCACCTTGAAGATCGCGTTTATCGGAACATCAGCGAACGCAGTACTTACGTCGTTGGGTCTCTTCCTGACTCCTATTATCAACCGAATTGGCTATCGAGGCACAATGGCTATCGGCACTATCTTGGCACCTTTAGGCTTGGTTTTGGCTTCCTTTTCCACCGAGGTATGGCATATTGAATTCACCTCGATATACACAAATAAATCAAATATACTTAACGCCGATCCGTTTCTCGACATCGTTTCAGCTTTGGCATCTATACATTACACAAGGAATTCTTTTCGGTATGTCGTCTGTGACTTTTTGATCTTGAGTCACACCATGTATACCTTGCGTGCAAGTTCACGGTGCTCAATATGGCATGGTTTCGCTAATACTTTATATTATGTCGCATAGGAATTGGAGGTGCTTTCGTCTTCTCCCCCTCTATTGCTCTTCCCTCTCAATGGTTTGACAAACACCGAGGACTCGCAACAGGTTCGCGTTTTAATAACCATTTCAAGTCACTCCACTGCTTTGTATTTTCGTTTTCGCTAACCATGAACAATACACAACTATAGGCATGTCTGTCTGCGGCTCCGGCGTCGGCGGCCTGGCGCTCACTCCCCTCGTCCAGTTCCTTATTGAGAACGTCGGGTACCGCGCCACTCTGCGTTATATGGCGATTATAGGTGTTGTAATCTTGGGTATCGCCACGTTCCTGGCTAAGCCAAGGTGGGCGTTGAAGGTTGGCAATGATGGGAAGATGTTTGATAAGTCGCTGCTGTCTAAGCAGCTGTGGATCATGCTCTTCTTCGGCTTCACAGTAACTTTCGGGTATTTGGTAAGCATCAATATTTTGTCGTCGATGTTAACGCTATGCATTGTACTAACAATCGACCTATCCATGATATTTTTAATCGACGTTAGGTTCCATACTTTTTGATGCCTTGTAAGTAGTGTTTGTTACACGAAGCGCTTACTCTACTATATAACAAGAGGATTTACATGCCAAAAACTTACCGAATTACTTCTTTTCAATTCAGCCTATGCTATCTCTATCGGCCTCTCGCCAGCAACTGGCGCAGTTGTAGTAGGTGTCATGAGTGGCTTCAACGCCGCAGCTAGGATTGGACTCGGCTACACGGCCGATCGATTGTAAGTCAGATCGAAATATCTTCCTACAACGGATTAGAAAGCTGTAGAATTCGAACTAACTCGCCTTCTATACCTTTCTTCCGATGCTTTCCAGTGGCCGTGTCAACACCATGTTTGTCTGCACCTTGCTAGCTGGCCTCGCGTGTCTCCTGCTTTGGACTTTCGCCAATAATTTGGGTGTCCTCATGGCCTTCGCAGTCGTATACGGTGGTAGCGGTGGTGGTTTCATCTCGCTTTTCCCCGTGGTGACGGCCGACGTTGTTGGTGTTAAGAACCTCAGCAACGTGCTCGGTGCCGTCTACGCATCGAACGTTTTCGGAAATCTTCTTGGTAAGCATCACTGGATTATATACGATTGCTTATCCGTTAACAATGTTGCTCATACAATGTTGCTATTATTTGATAGGTACACCTCTGGCCGGTGCCATTTACGATGCTGCGGGTGGTTCATACATTCCGGCCATGATATTTTCGGGAGGTATGTCCGTAATTGCCGCGATATCGATGGCCTATTTGAAATACTTGCGGGGAGGCGGAAACTTCTGGAAAATGGTCTGAAAGTTGAGAATTTACAACCACCCACAATCCAAACATCCCATTGTACACTATGCATATATTTTACAACACCTTTTACAATTAGCTACATTGTACGTAATTTTCAACATGCTATACCATAGAACAATTTATTCTCAAGTGAGAATTCAATATTGCGTTTTATTTATTTATTTTTTACGACAAACCGTAAATTAAAAGTGAGGATTACCGGTGCTCGAAGCGGGCCATGCAGTAAATCAGGTATCTGGCACACAAATAGAGTGTCTCGTTGAACAATTGTCTATTAAAGCCAACTTATTACATATTGACTATTCTGTGGGACGAACCAGGATCTACACTGTTAGTGTGTAGCACAGGCTGATGGCAAATGTAATGATTTGAGTTTGCTAATTTCTAAAGTATAAAAAAGGGACTTAGTTACAGAAATGAGTTTGCTAAAGTATAAAAAGTATAAAAAAGGGACTTGGTTACAGAAATGACGTCACGTCCCGTGACTGCGGCTCTTAAACTCTGGGCTTCGGGTCTATAACCTTCATAACCTTCTCTCTTTTTGAATTCAGCATGGCTACTGTAGAGGAAAAGGACGCCATACTCGCTCAGCTTCTTGGTCTTGGCTTTGACTTTGACCTGTGCCAGAGTGCCCTCGAAACGTGCTCCACTGTCGAGGCCGCCACAGATTGGTACGCCAACACTCCCCCAGAACGAGCATTTTGACGTCGACCGACGGGATTCGTCCATGTAGCCAACGCCACCGTGACTGACTGTATTTAGTCTCTACCCCCACACGCCTTATTAGGATCTTAACGTCTCAAAACCCCAACAGCCAGCATGGAAACCCTTATACTTCCGATCGTCCTACCCTTCGTCTCGGTTCTGGATCCTCCTCCGCCACGGTACCGCAGCCGCTTGACGCCACCACCAAATTCAACACGTCAGACGCGTCGGTAGAGGTTCGCATTTGGTCGGGTCTTTATATCGTAAACGTTCTTTCCCTATTCATATTGCCTCCCCTTTTCACGTCCTACCAATAAGTCCTCGATCGGGACAGCTCCGCTCCCGTTCCACTCGCGTCACGACATCCCGGATGACGACGAGTACACCCGCGACAGCAAGGAGAAGGCCGCTAGGCTTGCCCAGGAGACCAAACGACAGAAGAATGCGGAAAGAGAGGTGAGTATGCGTTTGTGTGACATCACAGGCTCGGTACCTCATGATGGTTCGCAGACCTAGGCTCATCATTTCTTGAACCAATGTCCTCACTACCACGTAATCGCGCAGGCACACCGTCGCGCTCTCGTGCAAATCAAGGAGGACCGCGAAAAAATCAAAATCCGGCGCACACACATACCGGCAGACGAGGATCACGTCATGTCGGACGCCCAGCTGAAGTCATCCTCGTCAGTACCGGCCACGCCTGCTTCGCGGCGCATGACCACAGAGGCGGAGAGAATTGCGCAGGACCAGAAGAGGCAGAGGGCTATGGACCGGGAGGTGGGTAATGGAGTAGATGTCCCCGCATGTACTTGGCTGCAGTCTCAGACAATTTTTCAATGCTGACTTCGTCCGCCTACAATCCTTCCCTACCCAAAAAGGCACATCGCCGCGCCCTCCTCGAGATCAAGGCCGACCGTGAGGCTCAGCGTAACCGGTCGAACCACACCACGTCGGCCTCCGCTCAGCCACTGGTCACGTCCTCGTCACAAACGCCCCCGGACACCGCGTTAATCCAGGTCTGTGGGATAGACTTCATAGATCCTGACATTTGCTCTGTATTTCGGCGAAATCTTACGCTGTTGTATGCATCTCATACATACATCAGATTCGATTCCCAGATGGCTCCTCCGTGCGCCAGGCCTTCCCGGCCGTTACCAAATTGGAGGCGTTGTTTGAGCTAGTCGCGAAGAGGGAGGCGGGGGATGTGGAGCTCGTATCGGTGAGTCAGGTTGCGGGTTAGAGGGTTGGTGGGACGAAGTGATGCGTTAAAAAAAATTGAGCCAGGAGATATCCATGATGGCCAATTGACGTTTGTACTGTGCCCATTTTCTTGTAGCCGTTCCCGAGGCGCGTGTTCACTCGTGCGGAGGTGGCCTTGACGTTGCAGGAGGCTGGTGAGTCGGTCGACTAAGCGGATGATGAGACATGTTTGGTGGGTGGAGTGATGCCGTTTCCGTGCAATGGGATCGGGTATATTAGGTTTGATGTCAACACTATCTTACAAACTCGATTATGATATCGCATCCCCCGTCCCATTCTCTTTTTATCCGCGATTAATGAATCCCAGGCCTGACCCCCAATTCCTCTTTGAATGTAACGCGGCTAATTGTCGACCAAGTATGTTATTTCTGCTCTTTGTTGTCTCTTTTTGTGCCACTATTGACTATATGTCGATATTCATCTAAACCTCATTGTTTGTTTGATAGCGGCAGGATCCTTTGGTCTTCCCCGATCCACCACCATCGACGGTACCACTGGCAATGCTACAGAATGACACCGTCCCTGGGACTTGGCCCGAGGAAGATGTGGCTGGGCGGTCTGAAGCAACGCAGAATGTGAGTGGAGGGGTGACTCGGTAATTTGGATTGACGAGGAGGGGTGATCGGTTTCCAAAGCGGTAGTGACCTGATCGGCACTGGTATATTCTCTGAACATCTTCACGTCGACCACTCTCCCACAGCGCATGGAAGAAGGGGACCGAACACCAGCACAACAACCACCCCCCGGCCCACCCTTTGAGGACGCTGGGCCCCAACCACAAATCCAACCGCAAGTCCAACTCCCCTCGCACTTCCTCCCCGCGCCCTTTCCCATTCCTCCCATCTTACCCGCCCACGACGATGACCACGATATGCTCCTCAACCTCAACAATCCGGACCCGCGCCGTCCCATGTGGGCCGCTGACGCCGGCGTAGGACATCGTCTGGTCGCTGCCGACTCCGCTGATACCGCCGCGGCCGCGGACGACGCTGAACCAGAGCCGACAAGGCCCACGAGGGAGATGCGCGTGCAGGTACTGGAGGCTGCGGCGAGGACGGTGCCGAGGGTGGGAGAGAGGGCTAGGCTGCGGTATCAGGTTAAACCGTTGAAGGAGGTGTGCGCGAGCATTGTCGCTGGTAGGTGGAGGGTGGAATGTTTGTAGAGGACGCTCAGGGCTGGGTTTATCTAAGCGTGATGGTGCGTACTGCTGATCTTTTGTCCTTCCTCCGAAAAAACGAAGGTCTCCTCACATCCTCCACCGCCACCGCGAAATTGCACCTCCATTCACTGCATTCCGTCTCGTCGGGTGTTGCGGAGCTCCTGCTCGCGAAGCTGATCGTCATGCAGAGCCTCGACAGGATCGTGCTGGCGAGGCTGGTGAATCATTGGTGCGTCGTTGCCAGTCCATGGTTTCTCTTCTCGCCTTTTCGTGTTCTTCTAAGCCATCGTTTTCCGACCCGACGTTTTCCCCTCCGTTTACTCATCGTCCCTCACTGTGGTGCTATCTCAAATTGTTACAGCTACCTCCAAAACGTCAAATTCGACACGTACACCCTCGCCACAGACTCGCTGCTCGATGCCCTTGGCAGATCGCAGTCCGCGCAGGCTGTGACGAGGCTCAGCTTGAGGGGGTGCGACGTCATTACAGATAAGGGCGTGGCGGGATTGGAAGGTGAGTTTTGATACGAGCGAGACTGGATTTGGTTGAAATAGAGAGAAAAGGAGATGATACCATGAGGTGCGGGCGATGTGAGATGGTTGGGATGCAAATTAAGCCGAGAAGAAAAAATACGTGTTTTTGTTTGATTCTTATTACCCATGGGTTTCGAACATCAGGCCTGCGGAATCTCGAGCATCTGGACTTGAGTAATTGCAAGGTCTCAGATCGGGCAGTTCCGACGCTCGCCAGTGAGTTCATTTCCTCTTCTTCCTTGTTCTCCTCCAATCGGACAACTTTCATTATCCGTTCCTTTCTATGCATATGATTGCATTGGCCAAAACATTCCCCCCATCTTGTCTATGTAGAATTCGCCACTCTCCAATCTCTCGCCCTCGCCAAAACCAAAATCACCACCGCTGGTCTGTGTAAATTTGCCACCGAGTCGGCGTCGCAGAACCACTTGCGGAGCTTGAGCCTCGAAGGGTGCCTAGGTGTTGGTGGCAAGGATGTTTTCGCTTCTCTCGAAAGTAAGTTCCCGCAACGCAATCCCGTTCCCATGTGCTTTCATTGTCTTATGTTATTAGCTGGTAACCGCGCCAATCGTTTCCCCTCTCGACATTGCAGACCTCACGGCCCTCATCCACCTCAACCTATCCTCCACCTCCCTGCAGCCGGGACAGAAAACCTCGGCACTCCGTGGAGCGTTCGCGCAACTGGAGACACTGGATGTGTCGAAGACGCAGCTGATCGATAAGGACCTCGTGCGCGTCGTCTGCGGGTTTCGTGAGATGAGGGAGCTGAATTTGACAGGGTGTCCGGAGTTGGGGAGGGAGGGGCTCATATGGGTGGCTAAAGGTAAGTTCGGTCCGGGGTTGGGGAATAGGAAGAACGGATATGTTCGTTTGTCATACAATCTTCAATTTCCCTTATTCTTGCTCTTTCTAGAACTTCGCAGTCTGACACACGTGCATTTCCCGAACCGTGAGCATGAACTTGATGACACGCTCGTGCAATTTGCTCGTATGTATAATTATCATTGCCGGTTTTGCTCTTACCGTTATGAATCTGGCTTTTTGAAACGTCATTCTTATTCCACCGTCTTCATACACCTCTCATAGACCTCCCGCTCACCCATCTTGACCTGACGGGCTTCCTCAACGTCACCGACGAGGGCGCACATACCATCGCGCAAATGAAGACGCTCGAATATTTGGGGCTGGAGGGGACGAAGATCACGGATGTCGGGATGGAAGGGTTCAAAGGTGGGTTGCCGGTGGTTACTGAGCAATTGAGGGTTAGAAGAGTGTACTTTTGGGTCTCATGCGGTTAACTTTGGACGAACTTGTAGATCTGAACGAGCTCAGAGAGCTCTATCTCGACCGCACCTCTGTTTCCGACGTCGGTATCCAGCATATCCTCGGTAGGTGAATTTTCTCAATGACCAGAATTAACCGTCAAACCCATACTGACACATTGACCTTCTATGATGCCGTCTTCCTATCACGTATCAGGCCTAGCCCACCTCCAAACCCTCTCGACCTCGCGTACGGGGATCACAAACGCCTCTCTCATACACATCAGCGAAGCCTCGTTTGCGCGTGGGTTGAGAATTCTGAACATGGCGGGGTGTAAAGGAGTCACGGATCGGGGGGTCAGGGGCTTGAAAGGTGGGGACGGAATTGCATTTTCTTTTTTTTTTTTTTGCCAATTTCGCTGGCTATTGTGATGCGCAGGGTTTGATTTCACGTCGTTGCGTCGTTGTTGATCGCATTTTGCCATGTCGTAGGCCTCATAAACCTCGTCAACCTGAACCTTGACTTCACCAATGTCAGTCGCAGTTGCTTGCGCCATCTCGAAGGTGATGATTCTCTTTCAACTTTATGTTCCTCTTCATAACGTCGCAAGTCGGCTGTTTGTTTGAATTTCACAAAGGATTAATATTCTGTTTCATCTCATGTTAATATATCAGAATTGCCGCTTCTACAGCCTGTGCGCCTGATGGGCATCACACTGGAGTATGATTCGGATGATGAGGAATAGGTGAGAGTAACGCGAAGGGATGAGTTCGATTTACGGAAAACGGCGAAAGGTTGTTTAGTGCTATAATGATTTGGTGAGATGGTCTTGGGAAAGACAGCATATACGTTAACGGTTAGTTAGTGAATATACAATTTTGGTCAACGCTCCTGGTCAGTTAATGTTATATTAGAAATCTCACTCGTTGCTTGAGCCATACCTTGAGGCTTATATAGCGTCCGCGATCACGCTACACGAAGGCGTACACATCTGAGCCATTGTCGACATTCGACGTCGAATAATGGCTTCTTCCATGTTTGTGTGGTTTTATTGATAGTAGTATTTATTTAAGTGTTATTTGATTCTACAACGTAATAACAAGAAAAATAGGTTGAGAAGCGCTCCTCAAATGACTATAACCTAACATGAATCACAGCGCCCTATCTTTTAAAGGCAATGCGGTAAAAGGATATATACATCATGAGATGGTAAGGGCTAAACACAAAGCGCAAATGACGTCATGCCGCGATATCACTACGAGTCGTCGGTAGTGATGGGGCATTGCGCCTAACCCGGGCTACGCCGTTCTCGATTATCGCCTTGGTAATGACCACCTGGATTTTGCAGATCACGCATTCAATCCTCCATTTCTTGATGAGCTTCACGGTTCCGGGCTCGCTTCTGGCGGGGTCGGTCGGATGGTGTGGTTTACAGAGTAAGGCTTTTTGGTATGATTCATTGGAGATTCAGAAGCCTTCGCGGTCCCATATCGGCCTTTGCGGAATTCCCTCTAGAGAGAGCGAGATCCTTACATAAGGCAATAAAACCCAAATCTTTCACCATGAATAAGAACAGGACGAGTGTTGTATGTGAAAGTGAGGTGCTGATCAAGTTTGTGCACACATTGATTCGTCAACAGTCTGGTTTTTTTGGAGCCATGTCCAAAACAGTCGGTCTCATGCCATCGGCCATTGCGCTCTGACAAAAGTTGTACACACGTCGGAGGCAGGATGTATCGTAGTGTTATGAAAGGGTACATGTTGCGCAAGAAGATAACAGGTGTCTGCCACTTCAACTTGAGTTTGTTATTTCAATGAGAGTCGAGTATGAAGCCCGCCCACAACTGCAAACTCATCATTGGCGACATATACTGAAATGCATGAATGGCATCTTGTCGTTTAGTACACTAAATGATAGGATATTTGATATACCAATGGCACTCTTACAACCATCATCTCCACTCTCCTTTGCCCTATGGACAATCCTACAAAAACACTGCCATCGTTGCCATCTGTAGTAAAAAGATGAGTAGAATGTCTATTACAATTTCAAAGAGAATCTGCTCATTTCAGAAGATCTTATGCCTCAGCCTATTACTTATTTGTATATGGCAATAATAGATCCGAGATGCACCCTTTTCTTTCTTTGAGGGCTTCATCCGCGCCATCGTCACTTTCCTGCCCACCGCCGCCATCGACTTGCGAGCAGGTGATGGGTTATGGTTATAAGCCCAGAATGTCAGGGAATGATGGTGAAAACTGCTTTCTGAGATCACGGCAATCGATACTCGACGACACCGCTATCTATACTGATAAATATATATAAATGCAATGTGGACCCAACACACATTGTCATTAGAATGTGTCGAAATGCTGTCTGCCCCGTCATACAGTGTTAACAAACCTCCCTCGTTCTGGCCCCACTTGCACGACCGAGTCGATAGCCCCTCCGACGGACTTAGGGTGTGAGGTATATAATTACGTGGGCGCTGATGATTTTTGAAATCCAACAATGACGTGTAACGTACCCAAGCCCCTTCTTATATATGCATTTTTTGATGCCGCTGGAACCAATAATACCAAGGGTGCAGTGAGACCTCTCGGATAATCAAAAGTCCCCATATCAGATCTAATTTATCTTGTCTAGCAAGATGGGCGATCAAGGAATTCAACAGCGATCAATGCATTAAATACTTCATGTGGGACCTCCGCTTTGGTACGAAAGGTGTCAATAAACCTGCTCAAATACCAAACAATAAACATCCCTGAAATCTACTCCCATCCTGGATGTCGATCTCTGCTTTCGTTACATACAAGCTGTCATTGCCCGGTTATCGGTGGTATGGACGTTTTGGGAAATACTATCACCGGCAGACATCCCTATCAGCTCGAGCTCGTATAATGTGTGGATCGCCGATCTTTCGTTTTATTACCAAAGTTGGCACAAGGCCAGCAATGTCTGCGAATTATGGCAATAAAAGACGAAAAGCGGTTAGACAGCGACAAAAAATCTTATTCCTGAGACGTGACTTGTGATCTCAGTGACGTCAAGAAAAGTCACAACAACACCAAGAGAGACGCGACGTATCCTTCCATTTTTTCCTTTCTCCTTCCCCCCCCCCCCCCCCCCCCCCCCCCCCCCCCCCCCCCCCCCCCCCCCCCCCCTCCCCCCCCC
>RBNI01004814.1:0-13425 GCA_003990745.1 Jimgerdemannia flammicorona | reverse complement strand
GTCTTTCTCACCATCTGCTTCGAAAACAATATGGTATTTGATCGAGAGAGGTATATGTATCAGGGTACCGAAGAACGCGCACAATAGTTGTATAAAAAGCAAAACATAATACGGAGCATCCCGAAACAGTAACATCTCTGTGGTTTAGGCTACCTATATAGGCACAGCAAGGCGTTCGAACAGCACCTGAGAAGGACCAGGGCACCCGGTCACTACAGCAACTCTGAACAACCTGGTTGAGTCTATAGAGGTCAGGGAAAGTATGACAAAGTGGAGTAGCCTTATGAACACACATACGCGGCAACATTTCTGGGCAATCTGGTGTGTCGATTACTCGTTCTTCAGGTACACATTGCTGGAGAACCTTTTTTTTGTGATTTGGTTGAATGCTCTTTTTCGTTCTTCCCATTATAAGTTATCCAGATGGGCAGAAAACACGTCGGTTGCTTGAGGGATTGTTTAATTTGAAGCTGTTTTGCATCTTGGCCTGAATTCGGCAAGTCAAAAAGTCATGCTGTTTTATAGAACATTTTCTGTTGAGCTACCAAAATATGATATATAGTTTATATAACTCAATGTGCTACAGATAATGAATAGCAACATCGGACAGTAGTTTATATTGATGGTGAATATAGTTATGGTCTGAAGTTGGATTTTGAATTTTCTCATTGATAATACAAATCAGTATGTATAATAATAGATAAAATAAAATAATTAGCTAATAGTTCTTTATTACTTAAAATTGAAATTTTTGTAAAATAATTTATAGTAGATATCTATTGAAATTAATTATATAGCTTTTATTCTTAGATAGAAATTTATTACAAATAATACAGTATTTAAATATTAACTAACATATAATTATTAAAAATATTTAAATATTTTATAATCTTTCATTTAAATAAAAATAAATTAAATATAAAGTTTAATATTATAATATTAAATTTAAGTATTAATAGTTAACTAATATAGTTATTAAAAAAAAAAAAATAGTAGTAATTTAAAGAATTTTCTTTTAAGAAAATAAATATCTCTTAGTTACTTTTAATAATTTATATATATAAATTAGATATAGTAAAATATTTATTATATCTTTTAGATTATTATTACAATATATATTTAATATTTTATTTATAGAAGTTTCTTATTAAAAAAAAAAAAATTATTATTATTATTTTATAAATTAATAAATTATATATTTTATTACTAATATCAGTTAAAAATTATTAAATATTTATTCTTAGATTTTAATTTAAAGTTATAGTTATATTTTTATAATATTTATGTATAGTAGATAGATAGATAGCACTTTGAATGAGTCAATTTGAATCAAATCTAGATTCAATTTATTATATAATAGTTTAATCTAAATCTCAAATCTGAAACAATCTGAATTACCCAATCCAAATTACTCAATTTAAATTATTTAATCTAAATTATTCAATTTAAATTCTTCAATCTGAATTCTTCAATTCAAATTCTCTAATCTGAATCCTCCAATCTGAATTCTTCAATCTGAATTCTCTATATAATTTATATACTGGATGTATCTATATATATAATATATATATAAATATATATTGATAGATCAGTTTTCAACAGTTCATAGTATCAATAATACTTCAAGTCAATATCTTCAATAGTTCTATACTTTTTATACAATTCTCATTCTGAAATCTAGCAATATTGTAGTAAGACTGAAGAAGATATTATTTGTAATTCTTATCACTGAGATATACTGATTTGACTATAAAAAAAAAAAAGTGAAGTATTTTGAGATATAGAGTCTATCATAACTAACCAGACCCAGATCAAGGCCTTTTTTGAGAATCAGTAAGACTCTAATCCTCTTGGTAATCAAATTTTCTATAACTTATATATAAATTTTATATAATTGAGTTTTTTATATAATATCATCTTTTTTGTTGACTTTATCTATCTTATCTACTTCTAATACTCCTATATCTATATTAGTTATCACTATTTTTAGATAGCATAACTATACTCTTACTATTACCTCCTTGTCTAGCTAAGCTATTGCTCATCTATTTTTATTATCTAAAGCTATTACTGGCCTGTCTTAATCATCTCAAGTTGTTGCCAGCCCTTTCTTATCTTTGTCTACTCAAGTTGTTACTATTCTATCCTTGTTTATCTAAGTCACTACTAGCTCATCATCAGCTTTCCTTGTAAACAAGTACAATATTCCTATTAATATCCTCCTTGATCACTTATATGTGAGTGTTTTGAAAGAAGTTCTTAAATAAATAAATAGAAAATTATCTAAAGGAGTAAAGCTGTTCAAAAATATAAAAAAAGATGAGTTATAGAAGTAGTTATATAAGTTTTTAAACTTGAAAATAGTGATTTAGTAATAAATATTAAAGATTCTATTACTATTTATAAGGATCTGAAGTTTTCAAGAATCAATTATAGATATGATGAAGAACTTAGATATGTAAATCAAACTGTATCTAAGAAGTCTTTTGAGAATTAAGTATATAACAATTACTGCTATAATATCTAGAGATCTTCAGAAATACTTCTTTACAAATAAATATACTTGAATCTATCAAAATAGATGAGTCATTATCAATAGCAATACAGATCACCACCTTTCTCAGCTACCACTCATATTATATATACTTTATAACATACTTTTAAGATATTTATTGAAGAAAGATATTAAGATTATGGTAACAAATATATAAGCCAGTATGCATACTAGATTAGGTGGGCCTGGAGCCTTCAACTGGTAATATGTTAGTTGAGGGTTTGGATTAGAGATGGGATCCTTTGGGGGTCTGAGTGGGTAGGGCAGCTCAGGTGGAGGTAGTGGCACTGGAGATGGGGCAGGAGGGCAGAAGGAGAGGAGCTTTACAGATATGCTGAAGGCTGGGAGATAGTCTATTAGAGCTCATGATGAGCAGGCAGAGGGGAAGAGGAAGCAGAGGGAAGAGGAGGTGGGAGGTGCAGCCTCTCAGTAGTTGGGAGGAAGGGCTGGTGGAGTAGATACTGAGAGTAGAGAAGAGACTACTGATGGAAGCATGACTGGGAATCTGGAAAAAAATCCAGATATAACTACTGATAGTGGAGCTGGACAGTTAGAACCAAAGAGGAAGAGAGACCTGGCTGATGGTGTGATGGGACTGGTAGTGGCACTATTACTTAAGAAGTCAATTTCAGAGTTTGTTGTAACCTTGTGTTTTTGGGACTTAGCAGTGATGGCAAGGGTGGTTCTGGGGCTTATCTCTCAGCAGGTGGCTGGGGCTGCCTCAGTGAAGTTCCTGAAGGGGCTAGAGGGGGTGGAGGTGGGCTTTGAGGAGGTGGGCTCACTAGAAGAGGCATTGAGGACAAGAGTGGCTATAGGGGAAGTGGTGGTCCCTATGGTGTGCTGTCTGAGATGAGACCCCAGGGTAGTTTAGTTACTGGTAAAGAGGGTACCTATGGTGATAAAGGTTGAGACTAGAAGGAAGGTAGAGGAGGTGATGGCAGAGTATAACAATGTGGTTGATATTGGTTTCCAGATGTGAGAGGGGACTATCTTCAGAATAGGGGATATTGATGTTAGAATTTGACTGACTGAGAAGGAGACCACTGGGAAGATGAGTGACTGGCCTTCAGTATTGATATAGGGGGCCTTTATCTGTAAGGTATTGAGGGTGAAGAGGAGTGAGGAGGAGGAGGAGGAGGAGGAGGAGGAGGAGAAGAATTTGTTGAAGGCTCTGGAAGAGATGAGTGGAGCAGTTGAGTGGAGGGCAAAGGCCTGGAAGTTATATGAGGAGTTAACACATCTGGAGATTGTAGATGGGAAATATATCTGCACTAACAAGAGGCAGTGAGAGAGAGCTCAGAGGCACAAGAGGTAGAGAGAATTATTGGCAAGTCTAGAGGAGAGGGTGAAGAAGAATGTGAGTGATGTTGAGGAGTCTGGGGGTGTCAAAGTAAGTGTCTGGGCCAGTAAGGGAGGAGGAGATATCAAGGAGGATCAGGATGGAACTGGAAAGATACTGCACAAGGACCTGTATGCAGATAGTACATTTGAAGTCTGGGAACAGAAATTGGTTGACACTCCTCCTCTAGTCAGACGAGGTCCAGCTGTGAGGAGCCAGGTGACAGAGGATGTGAGGATGTGTAGTGCCCAGCATATATACTTTGGAGTTCTGGATGTGATAAAAGGGAGTCAGATGATAGCAGTTGGTGAGGATGAGCTGGTGGATATGTCAGAGGAGAAGTGGGATGAGACTGCAAGTATAGGGCTGATACCACAATACTGAGTACAGGAAGACCAGTATCTCCAGGAGGGAAGAAGGTGGGCAACCTGTTGTGGATGAGCCAGATGATGAACAACTTCATGGCTGAAGAGCTGGGAGAGATAGACCTGAGGGTGATAAGTGAGGAGTATTGAGTACAGATTCTGTATAGTAATAGGATAGTGGGGTTACTGAAGGCAGAGATACTTGCAATTTTCCTGAAGAAGGAGGGGTATGAGGTAGATAAGGAGAGGGAGATCAAGCTGACAATTGTTGCTGGTGAGCAAACTGCATACTATTGGGCAGAGCATTGTAGATTGTAGCTCTGGCAGGAGATCTGTCTGAAATATTGAGAGGAGTTTGAGGAAAAGGAGGATGGGGAGATGGCTGAACTTCTGATTGGATTGGAGGCAAAGATGGCTGAAGAAGAAGAAGTGGTTGCTGAATATAACTTGGACTTGGCAAGAGAGAGGATGAGTGTGGATTTATAGAGGATGAGCAGGTTGATCAATATTATTATTCTCAATGAACAGTACAACTAATATTTTTTCTCTGAATGTGAATGGGCTACAGGGCTCTGGGTGGTATAAGAACATTTTCACTTAGCTTAAGAGATTGGAGGCTGATCTCTTTCTACTGTAGGATGTATGATGTGAGGATGATCTGGATCAAGTGGAGTGGACAAGAGAATGAGGAGGGGCTATAGTGTGGAGTAGTAAAGTGGTGATCCTAGTGAGGAGAGACAAAAGAGACTTGAGTAGAATCAGGAGCTGGAGAGACCATCTTGTATAGGGGGAATGGAATAGACCTGGGTGGGATCTGGTGAGAGTGAGCTCTTGCTACTGCCCAGCTGCTCAGGGGGAGAGAATTGTATAGATCAAGGGCCTGGTAGAGGAGAGAACTTTCATGGCAGATAGAGTTGATACTCTGGATGATGACTTCAATATAGTGAGAAATCTTCTATTGGATAGAATAGATGGAGGGAGGAGTGTGGGTGACAGGAGTGGGGGACTGGATGCATAGAAGGAGGTGGAGAATCTTAGCTCCTTAGGGGATAGGGGCAGAACACTGTAGGGAGAAAAGAGGATCTACACACACTGGATAAATAGATTGGGAACAAGGATTGACTGGATCCTGACAGCTGAATGTTGGAGCATAGATGTTTGGAGGACCTTGATGGCTGAGTAGTGCCCTTGGTCAGATCACTAGAGTCTATTAGAGCAGGAGCAGTTTGGGGGGAGTGGAGATGGACCTGGACATTGGCACCTTAACTCCTCCCTGCTGGCTGAGAAGGTGCTGTAGGACCCATGGGCAGAGAACATCCAGGGGAAGATTTCTTGTTGGAAGTATGAGGGTTCACCAGTGAGTATCCAGTAGATGAAGTTGAAAGAAGTATATCCAGATCTGTGTTGATATCATTTGCAGCTCTGATGAAGATGCCTTTGGCTGGTTCTCTCAGTTATGCTTTGAAGATATTGATTCACCTTTAGGTTGTCAGATCTCTCAGGGCTCCTATTTCTTCAATTGCATCTATGAATTCTCTTGGGTCTTCTTCTGGGTATCCTGTGAATGTGGGTAGTGGTGTAGCCATTTTGTCTTCACTTTCTGATTCTGTGTCTGATTCTGAGCTGTTAACTATTGAGGGATATCTACATGAGAGAACTGTAGATGGTACTCTTCTCTGTACTATTCTAGGGAGTCTTGTAGGTTGGACTCTTGAGATTGGGGTAGCTGGTCTTGACTGCCTTGAGTGTAGTATTGGTAAATCAGAGAAGACTCTTGGAGGAAATCTTTCAAGATAATGATTGAGGTCTCCAATGAGGTCATCAAAATCTTGGTTGGCTGTTCTGTCAGGTTCTCTGAATGGGATATTTTCTGCTACTTCTGGTATATTCACAATTTGTAGACTTGAGGTTCAGGCTGCTGGTGGTGGATTTTGTACTGTACTGGCTTCTGCAGGTTCAGATTCTTCTGATACTAAGTGATATCCAATTCTAGAAGTAATTATATCTCTTTCTGTCCAAATGCTCTGTAGTTCTGATATTTCTTCTCCTGTTGTAGCTGAGATTGGTACTGTATTAAAGGTTGTAATTGTACTGGTCTCTAGGTTAAAGGTTGGGTCCTGTGAGCTGAAAAGTAATATAGATTTGTGGATTTGAAATCTTCCCAGTTAAGCCCCCAAATATAATGTACCAGCTCAATAGAGGTAAATTATATATATATATATATATTTTTTATAGTTACTTGGACTCTACCATTTATTACCAGTCTATTGTTAAGTATACAGTCTTTCTCTTACTACCCAATCCCCATAGGGGGGCCTCTCCCCACCCCAACCCAAGTAAAGACCATCTTCTCTCCAACTACCCCCACTTTTTCCCCACTCTGCCTATAAATTTTCTCCACCAGATTACACCACCAACCCCTCTGTATCCCCCAACCGAGCCACCAGCCTGTCAAGGTATCCTCCATAAGACTATGCCACCACCACAGCCAGACCTCCAAGCCCAGTCTCCTCCCATCTTCGAAAACAAATAACCAGTGGCCAGCCAACCCTACCCAAATGGCCAGTGCCCAGCCTAGCATGAGCCATTCCTTTCTCACCCCCCCCACCAGTCTGTCTCTCAAATCCTCCCACCACCCCTGTATGCTAGATCCCCTGCCCCTCACTCCCAAATGATCCCCAACAGCTTGCCAGAAGTCACTAAGTACCTCACACTCCCCTAGCCAATGTTCTGGCATCTGTACATAACCTCCTTCCTGGCCTACATTATAGCACTCCTCACAGTCAAAACAACCCCCCTCAACAAGGTGACCCAAGTGGTAGTTGAGCATGATATTTCTCCTCAATATGCACCACCAAGTCACCCAATACTTTGGCAGCATCCATCTTTTCACCTCAGCACTCTATGCCCAAATACTCTACCAGTTCCATTCCTCGCCAATTTCTACAACTTGCCAACCACTAGACCACAGATCCTGGCCCAGTCCCCTCTGACAGTCTATCCTATCACTAATGTCAAACTCAAGTAATGGGACTCTGCCCAGTAGCACCTGGTCCCATCTCTACATCTCTGGGTCCCAATCCTCCTCTCCTTCATTTTTCTGCCAATGGATCCTGATGTGGTGTGCCCTCTCTGCTATTCCCCACCAGAAGCCTTTAAATCACAATTGAATAGTATTCTGAAGTCCAACCAAAGATAGGAGATTGCCAGTTAAACATCTAGGCGTGGACCGCCTCTCCCAAACCTTGTGCAATAGGGGAACCCAACCACCCCCTCTCAATTCCATGGCTCTCTTCAACCACCAAGCCCTCAAGCAGTGTAGCCTCTTCAGAAAGTCAATCAGTCCCAGTCTGCCACTTACCACTGATAGGGACAAGACCTCCCAGCTTATCTGACCTCTCCTTCCAGCCCAGATCCATCCTTTGGCAAGCTTCATCAGTCTCTTTACCACTCAGGATGGGAAGTCCAGATGGTACGCCAGATACCACAACTTTGGCAGCCAGTAGATATTCAAAATTGTAACATGCCCTGCCAGGGACAATTGACAGCCCCCCCAACTCCGCAGAGCCTCCCCCCAGATGTCAACCTACTGCTCCCACCAAAGCCTGGGTAGTACTGACCCATACACCGAAAGATAGATACCCAAGTACTGCACTGCCTCACCAGTAGGGACAATTGTTCCAATAATCTCCCCACCTACCAGACCATTGCCTACACCATTGTTTCGCACTTATGCCAGTTAAGTCTCGCCCCAGAGTTCTCCTCATACCACTCCATTGTCTCCTTAAGCTCCTCAACATCAGCAATTGATCCCAGTCTGACCACCATGTCATCTGCAAAGGCCCCCACCTTCCACTCAATGCCAAAGATGGAGAGCCTCACTATCTTCTGCCTGATTCTATCCAGTAGCAGTTCCAGAGAAAGGGCATACAAAATGGGGGACAATGGGTCCCCCTGGAGCACCCCCCTGCCCAGGGGAAAAGCTACCCCTCAATGTCCATTACATATAAGTGCTGCCCTACTCCCTTCCAGTAGACTGACCATTGCTGACCGGAACTGGTGCAGAACCCCAGCCCTATCCAAAACTTTCACCAGCCAGACTCACCTCACCTGGTCATAAGCCTTCTTCTGGTCCAAGAAGACCAGATACCCATCCAATCCACAAGTCCATACCTCTTCAATAACTCCATATACATACCTAGGTTGTACCATCCCTAATGAGCTGTCCCCCTATAAAACCTCTCTGCTTAATGCCTAAGATTTACTGTACTACCTTTTGTAGCCTTACAACCACCACCTTAGTAACCAACTTTCTGTCCATATCCAAGAGCATAATCAGCCTCTAGTTCTTCCAGTCCTTTTGCCTTCCTTTGTTCTTGTGGAGCAATGTCACCAACCCCAGGTCCTGCTCCCCCACCTATCTCCCTGTCTGTAGAATAAGATCACATAATACCATTATCTCCCCTAGTACTCCTGGGATCCTGACCATCTTCTTTCAAAAATCTCAGAGCAAACCATCTTCTCCAGGTGCCATACCTGAGGTTGTTACAGCAAGAACCTGGTGGACCTCCTCCTCTTGGACTGGCAATACCAAGTCACCCATCCCATCTACTTGTGGGGGTTGCCAATCTTCTAGTGTATGACCAATCGCATCGGCATCTACACCACCCTTCTCCTCACTCCACAATCCACTCCAGTGCTCCTTTAAAGATCCAAGAATGTCTTGAATACCATGGACCAGGACACCATCTGAATTGAATATCTCCTCCCATCTTTGTTGCACCCTCCTTGCCCGAAGGGCCCTTGTGAGGAACTTAGAGGGCCTCTCTCCTTCTTTCAAACCCTGCCACCATAGCCTAGCCACCAAGCTCTTCACCCTTGCTTCTTCCTCCTCTCGCAGCACCTGTTGTAGTTCCCCAACCTCCTTTTTCACCCTTATGGACCTCCAATTCTCCCCCCCCTCTAATGTCACCAGTCTCACCCAATCTCCCAAGAGCCTAGACAGTCTACTAGAGGCCCATCTAACTTTTCACCTCCTCTGTTTCCCAGCCTCCTTACCAGCCTTACTCCAGTATGTCTTGGCCATCTTCTTCATTCTTATCTACCGAATACCAACTGGGGTACCTTCCTGCCTCCAACTCTCTACCTACAGCTGAATGTCTGCAGCCCACCCATCCCACCAGATTCTATCATCTAACAAGGAGGAATTGAGGCTCCAATGTCCAGGCCCATCCCCACTCTCCCCAAACTGACCCTGTTCAAGAATCCCCCAGTGATCTGACCAAGGACACCATTCTACCTCCAGTGACCTCCAAACATCTAAACTCCAGCAGCTGGCCATCAGAATCCAATCAAGTCTCATCCCCAAGCCTTCTGCCCAATGTATGTATACCCTTCTATCCCCCCAGCACTTCCTACCTATATCCACCAGAGCACTCAGCCTTTCCACTTCCTCCTATACTGCCAGCCCTCCACTCCATCCCTCAACTCCTTGTCCTCCATCTGTTCTGTCTAACAGTACCTCTCGAACCATATTAAAGTCTCCACCCAGTACATCCACCCCAGCCTCTGTGAGTGTCCAACTCTCTTGAAGACTCTTCACCCAGTCCACACACTCACCCCATACAGCAGGGCAGTAACAAGATCCCACTGTAATTAGCTCCCATCCAGTACATATCTACTCGCCCCAGACCAGTCTATTCCCCCAGCTCTGCATATTCCTTATCTCCCCTCTGCCTTTCTGTATCAGAATCTCAACCTTGTCCATCCAAACTACCTCACCTCTCCATTTCTTCATCCATTCCAGTTTATCCAAGTCTTCTTCACACCTGACATCCTGCAAGAGGAAGAGATCAGCCTCCAATCCCTTCAGTCAAGTAAAAATTTTCCTTTGTCAAGAAGCACCCCGTAACCCATTTATGTTCAGTGAAAAGATATTGGTTGTACTATTCATATTGAAGTATAGTGTTTTTATCCAGACCCTCTCTATTACTCCAAGTTCATCTCTTCCTGTGCCATGTCCAGATTATGCTCCGCAGTCACTGCCTCTTCCTCAGCCCTCTGAGTCTCCAATCCAGCCAATAGCTCATTCATCTCTCCATCTGCCTTCTCCTCAAACTCCTCTCAGTATTCCAGGCAGGCCTCCTGCCAGAGCTGCAATCCATGTCACTTGGCCCAACAGTACTTGGCCCTCTCACCAGCAACTCCTACTTGTTCAACCTCTCACTCCTTATCCACCTCATACCCTTCCTCCTCTAGATACACCACAAGGATCTCTGCCTTCAACGCCAGCTCTACACCATCTCTCTGCAATACTCATGCCCAATGCTCATCACTCATTACCCTCAAGTCCACTTCCCCAAGCTCTTCAGCCACCAGGTTATTCATTATCCTGCACATCCACAGTAGATTTCCAACCTTCTTCCCTCCCGGGGTCACTGGTCTTCCACCATCCAACATTATGGTATCAGCCCTGGCACTTGCCACCTCATCCCCACCTCTGAGACATCCACCAATTCCTCCTCCCCAATCTCCACCATCTGTCCCCCCTTTACTACCTCAGGCACGCCAAATTGCACTTGCTGGGCCCCCTTCATTAGCACATCTTCTCCTGCCCTGCTCCAGTAAGCTGGCCCTTGCCTGATGAGAGGGGTAGGAGTCGGTGATCCCACCCAGTCCTCCTCCCAGACCTTGAATATACCATCAGCATATGAGTTGCCACCAGCTGTGTTCCTGTCCTCCTCCATTCCTTTTCCTGCACTCCCATCCTTCTTGCCGGCCCAGACACTCACCTTGGTACCCCCTGGTTCCACCATTCCACCTGTTTCCTTCAATGGTCGACTCCCTATCTTAGCCAGTAACTCCTTCTGATGTTTATAGCCCTGCGCTATTTCCCATTGCCCCTTGTCCACTCTGATCCTCTTCCCATCCACCACCTCCAAGTGCATCGACTCCACATAGGACTTCTAAGCCTTTGCCCACTGCTCCACTGCTCCACTCATCTCTTCCAGTGCCTCCAGCAGGTCCTCTTCCTTCTTCTCACTCCCCTTCACTCTTGTCACCTTGCATAAGATCACCCCCCAGACCATCACTGAAGGCCAGTCCCTTGTCTTTCCTGTAGCTTCTTTCCCTGCCAGCTGAATCTGCACATCTACATCTCTAGTTCTGAGTGAGGTCCCTTCCCAGACCCTGAAACCAATATCTACTACCTTGCCATACTCCACCATGACCTCCTCGACTCTCTTTCTCATCTCCACCACCATCACCATGGGCACTCCTTTCACCAGCAGTTGGACCACCCTGGGGTCCCATTTCAGACATTGCACCATTGGGACACACACCTCTCCAATGATCAATCCAACCTTCAGTGCTTCCTCTAGGGGCTCAGCCTCCTCAAAACCCACCTCTACTCCCTCCAATCCTTTTAGGAACTTCACAGATACTGTTCTAGCCACCTGCTTAGCAATAAGTCCCAGCACCATTTTTGCCATCACCACCAGGCCCTGGAAGCACAACATTGCCACAAATACTGAGATTGATTTCTTGAGTAATGGCATCACCACTAGACCCATCACACCATCTGCCAAGTCTCCCTGCCTTCTAAGCCTTAGCTGCTCAGCCACACCATCAGCCATCACACCCCCCCAGCCACTACTCCCCCAGCACTGCTGCCCTCACCCCCAAGTACTACTCCCCCACAAACTGTTGTCATC
Organism: Jimgerdemannia flammicorona; assembly: GCA_003990745.1. Classification (NCBI taxonomy): domain Eukaryota; kingdom Fungi; phylum Mucoromycota; class Endogonomycetes; order Endogonales; family Endogonaceae; genus Jimgerdemannia; species Jimgerdemannia flammicorona. Next base: position 1,455 of record RBNI01004814.1, on the reverse strand, counting down.
TCCATCTCCTTGCCTTTCCTCAGCCAACCCTCCAGCCCTGTTGTCTGCTGCCTCTCCTTCACTGTCTCTGCAAAGCTCGCCCTCCCAGACCCCTGTCCTCCCCTGCCTCCTCTACCTCCTCTTCGTCCTCTTGCCAACAGCTCTTTCATGTCACCTCCCAGGCCAGGCCCTCTCCCCACCTGCTGCCAGTCAAATGCACTAGGGCTGCCCTGCCTAGTATATACCCCAGAGTACTTGTTGTTTGCCATTTCCTTATCACCTTTCTCTAATAAATGACTTGAGAGTATGTTGTAAAGTGTGTGTAACATAAATGTTAGCTGAGAAAGGTGCAAGAGGTAAATTACAAGATAGGGTGACTATATAGATTAGCTTGAGCCCCTAGTTACTTTATTAAAAAGCATCAAAATGTTCAGATATTTTAGTCAGATACTTGGTATTTAGTGGTATAATATTCAATCTGGAGAATTTCTGCATGTAATTTTCTAATTTGACAGCATTTTTGGTAAATGACAATCTCCTCTGAGTGGATTTTTCTTCTTTAGTAACAGTGGATAATTTGTGTAACTCAGCAATTAGTGTACTGCTAATTTGGTAGATTCCCTTAAAGGCATGAACTCTTTGAGAATCAGGCAATCAGTTTTTTTAAGTGAATGAGTTCTCTGGATGTGATGGCAATTGGATTCCTTTTCTGGCAGACAATCAGTATGGTTTGAATAGTGTATAGCAGGTCAGCAGGCAAAATATAGAACAATGTGGATTCTTTGAATGATGTGGATCAGCAGAATGTAGCAGGTTGGCAGACAAAGTATAGGATGATGTGGTCTTATGTAGATGATGCAGACTTGAATAATACAGATTGGTAGAATGCAGTGGATTGGTGAACAAAATGTGGCAGACTTCTTGAAAAATGGTAGACTTAGAGTAGATTACTTAAAAATGGCAGCTGGCAAAGTTATGTCAGAGACTGGCTTCATTTGCATGAACAGATTTACTGCAAAGTTACATCAATGACTGGCTTCTAGGTGGTGGACTTGGATTACTTAAAAATGGTGGCTTATTCCTAAAGCAGCAAATTACTCAAAAATGGACTTCTTCTTTATATTGGAAAGTGGACTAGAGTGGAAATAAAGAACCAAGCTCACAATCTCCTAGAAGTGGCTCTAGAGTGAGTGTTTCTCCTAAGTGTTGCAATTCTTTCTGGACCAAGTGGCTCTGGGCAGGCATATCTTTTTTTTTTTTATAGTCCCTTGGACTTCCTTTATTACGCACATTCTAAAGATAATACATACAACCCACCCCCGATTAACCTATGCCCCTCGGATCCCCCTCCCCACCCACTCTCGCACCCTTCCGAAGGACAACCCAACCACCTACTACTCGAACCCTCCCCTCGCTCTTGATACATATGCAGTCCACCAGCCTCCGGCGACTCCCCCCTCCCTCCCCCCACCCTTG
>RBNI01004813.1:0-13425 GCA_003990745.1 Jimgerdemannia flammicorona | reverse complement strand
CTCGCCGATGTTATATCCATTGTACCAGTTCATCACATTCTCTAGGGGGGTGTTTACACTGTGGTGCGTGAGCAAAAGCTCGACCTCATCGCTAGTAAACCCAAAACTGCTGGCGAATTGTGGGTGTATCATCGGATAGACGCTGATATTGTTGAGGCCTGAAAGAAAGCCGGATTTGCCTACACGGAGAACGCCGACGAGAAAAGGCCTTGTGAAGGTTGATATTGTCCTTTATAAGAAAATAAATAAAGATGTGTAAGAATTGTTGTATCCAATGTCAAATGATTTTTTAAAAAATAAAATAAAATAAATAAAAATACCTTTAACAACGATGAAAACATCTTTTTTTTTTTTTTTTTTTTTTTTTTTTTTATATAACAACGATGAAAACATCGGACGGAAGAAATCCATTGCATCGTCATAATACCCTTTGTGATATGCAGCCCCGATCGGAGCATCATACTCGTCGATAAGCACGATACACTTCTGCTGGTGGTAGCGAGCCGGATATTCCGACAGTTCTCCAAGAGCATGTCTGAGGGTTGGGTAGGAGGGATCTTCACGGACGATACGATCGAACTTGATGATTTCTTCATCTTGGAGATGCTCCTGGAGATATGGGTGCTCGGCGTAAACCTTGCTGATAGTGGTGCGTATATCTATTAACATTTCATCCCATGTCTTTCCTGAAATATCCTTTTTAAGAGAAAAAAGTCAGCAATGAAATATTCTTTTATCAGTGTATGATAAGCGGCAAAATTTGTTATTCATCATCAAAATCATGAAAATGATTGTCTCTGACATACCTTCAGAGAGAGATAAATGACGGGATATCTCCCAAATGCATTATCCAACAATTCCGGTCTCTCATTTGCAATCTTCATTCCACCAAACAGGGCACGCCACGACTCGCGTTCACTCTTGCTTTCACCATCAATACGCTCAAAAAAAAAGACGCAGCATCGATAAATTGGTCGACTTGCCAAACCGCCGTGGACGCAAAACAAGCGACACCTTATCGCCCGCATCAGCAAATTCAGCAATAAGCATTGACTTGTCTATAACAGAGAATTTCGCTTTCACCATCTCCTCGAAATTGGAATTCCCGACGCCGAGGGTGTCGCCAGGGAGGAGAGCTGTATCGTTTGCACTACTCGTTGGACTTCTGGCCAGAAAGAAGAGAACAGGGAAATGGTGAACGCCTGGAGCTAGTGCACTCTGGTTTCACTTTTCTTTCAGGACTTTACGCTTGCTGGGACCAACCTTCGCTTTTGATTCATGGCCAGTATGTTGCACCTTGGTGGTCTTGGGAGTTGGTTCGACGGCTTTGCGCTTCGTCCCCTTTGTCGCCTTCGTTTTCATCGATGTTGCACGCGTCTCAGATGGCTGCGTTGGCTTTACGGTCTTTTGTCTGGGGTGTGGCATTTTGACAGAGGGTGGTCATCTGCTCCTTGGATTCGGGTAACACTACGGCATCTCGTGATGTCAGAAGTATTGTTTGGGAAAAACGGTTTGCCTGTGGCTTGCGAGGATATTGAAAGGGCAGTCATAGCTGTCTGGACAGCTACGACTGCTTATTCTGTGGCTTGGATGTCTCTCTCTGGTCAAATCACATGGGGAGATCACCGTGATGTTACTTTCTAGTTATCACGTGAAGGGCCTAGATCTCGATAGACCATGTCACGCATCCACTTTACCTATTCTAAAAAATGTGTCCGTCAATTCACTGCTAGAAGAAAGATTGACACTGGCGCTGAACGTACTCTTACAGCGTGCTCTACCGCATTCAAAGTAGATGTGTTATTACGTGTACGATTTTTCCAGGCCCAAGCCATGACTGCAAAATGGATAAGGTTTTGGATTCTATATTAAAAAGAATTGCCCCTGAAGCCGTTGGTTTTCGCAGTCGATTTTACATTTCAGCCACATAACTTTATTGGCTTGTATATCTGACAGGCTCCCCCCTTTGGGCACCATCTGGTGGTGTCATATCGAGCAGTGAACGCATATTGCATAGAATAACTAGGAACCAGTGTACCCCGTCCTGGTTGACGGGAATAAGCGAATACTTCGTCTGAAGAGGGTTCGTAGTATTCCCAAGGACTTTGTGTGGATGTTGGTTCACAAGAGAACCAAAGTACGTATTATATATCTCGACTTGATTGTGATCTGGTGCCTGACACGTACACCTTGATATGGATACAGTGAATTAGACTCTGGCTCAATATATATATATATATAAAATAAATAAAAAAAAAATAAAAATAAAAACGCACCATTGAAGGTATTCATTTATGATAACGTCGTTAACCCACTGCCCAGGTTTGAGGCGATCGATGTCTTTTTGGCTGATTCGTGACCATGAATGCTGTGCAGTCTCCACTTGTTCAAGGTCAATGACTTCGGGTGGTTCCTCATGCGTATTGGCCGCCATCGTCACGGTACTTCTATCATCTGGTGGGGCGAGCACTTGGGGGGCGAGCACTTGGAGAGCATGCTGGATGTCTGCGGGTGGACTGCAGGAGTCCACATACCTACCATCGGACACAGTGTAGCGGTACACGCGAGCTTCGGCATCTGTGCTGATTAGCCAGTGCGGGCCACACCGCTTCAAAACGATTGCTCGGGCCTGGCTGTTGGCCTTGGATGCCAGTAGAGAAACCACAAAGTCGGCAATAATAGACAAAGCCACGCGATACGATAGCAGTCACGCCACACCGAGTCCGAACTCGATGCGCCACATGAAAAGTAGTCACTGACTTGTCCGATCGAAAGCACGGACAATAACACCTCCCATCCCTAAGAACATGCCATATCAATCCCTGTTTATTGCATCCGTCACAACAAAGGCCTTCTTGCCCTCGAACGCAATCCCGAAAAGCAATATTGTTTTGACCTCTCCCAGACTCCCCACACAGTACTGTTTTTCAAAGATCTGGTTGAGCGCCTCTTGTGCACGAGTCTCGAGAACGTCACCCTTGTTAACGACCTTGAGTTCCATCACAATGGCAGGCAGTGTACCAGGCAACGGGGGCTCTGCGCGTATGTCATAACGTCCGACCCCAGCCTCCCGATTAGATGTGAGATTGTATCCACGACGACGCAGCGCGACAAACAACCCAAGACAAAATGCATGGTAAAAAACCTCTGCCTTCTTCCCCGACTTGCTGCCACCGACATCATGAAACGACAGACATTCCAGCATTGTCTTTTCAAACTCGGTCTTGAACTTGTCAATGTCGCCTGCCACCAGCAGATCAAGGAGGTCTGCGACCACCATTGGATTCGCAAGTCTCGGGACGATCCAATCAACCCACTGCATGTAGACCTCGGAGTTTGGTATGCTGACCTTGTCGTTGTCGATGGTGAGATACCCGGAATAGTACAAAAATGCCCACAGTGCTTGGTCGTCGTGTAGCGTGAGGTCCCCATAGGACATATTGTCATACAGGATATGGTTGACAGGCTTACGGTCAAGCAGAGTCGAGACAGCATCCTTGAAATCCTGACTTGCATCTAAGAGCAGTTTCTTGATCGTGGTTGTTCCCCCTGATGAGAATAAAATAAAATAAAATTAGACAAGTTGTTCTATGATAATACATGTATATTCTATACTATGTAATAAAAAATGCATACCTGACTCATTCCAGAAAGGTTGCAAGTCTTGGTCTCGGCAAAGGCAAATGATGGACCACGGATTAAAAAGAGAATAACGATGGTCCTTCTTGCCTGCGTGATATCCATTGTACCAGTATACGACATCAGCCATGGGGATCTTTACGTCGTGGTGTGCGAGAAGGAGCTTGACCTCATCTTCGGTAAATCCAAAGCTGCGGGCGAATCGGGGGTCTGTCATTGGGTAGACACTGATGTTGTTGAGCCCCGAAAGAAAGCCAGACTTGCTGACACGAAGAATACCGACGAGGAAGGCTTGATGAAGGTTGACATTATCCTGTAAAAGGATGATATATAATTCGTGAGTCTCGAATTAGATGTGTTTTCAGCCCTCCTCTTTCGACAAGCTTACCTTCAGCAACAATGAAAACATCGGACGGAGAAACTCCATTGCGTCATCGCAATATCCTTTGTGATACGCTGTTCCGATCGGAGCATCGTACTCATCAATGAGCACAACACATTTCTGCTGGTGATAGCGGGCCAAATATTCCGACAGATCCTGGAGAGCACATGCAAGTGCTGGAAAGGTAGGATCCTCGCTGATGATGCGGTCGAACTTGGTTACCTCATCTTGTTGGAGGTGTTCTCGGAGGTAGCGGTGCTCTTTGTAGATCTTGCTGATGGCAGCATGGATATATGTCAACATTTCATCCCATGTCCTCCCCGAGATATCCTTTTTTTGCAAGAGATTAAAAGAAGTAAATTGACATACAATTTATTAGTCCATGCTATGCGGTACTCGTCTTTGGCATACCTTTAGAGAGAGGTAGATGACAGGGTATTTGCCAAATGCGCTGCCCAACAACTCTGGTCTCTTGTTCGCAATCTCCATCTCGGCAAACAAAGCTCGCCGCTTTTCATGCTCACGCTCATTCTCGTCGTCGATGAGCTCGAAGAACAGACGTAACATTGTCAAATTAGTTGTTTTGCCAAACCGCCGCGGACGCAGGATAAGCGACACCTTGTCTTTAGTATCAATGAACTCGGCAATAAGCATCGACTTATCAACTATCGTAAACCCGGATTTGACCAGTTCTTTGAAATCAGAATTCCCAACACCAACACCGTCGCCAGGAAGGAGAGCTGCATTGTTGGCTCCTAACAATGAGATTCGGTCTGGGTGAGTAAAGGGAACAGTGAGTGCAACGACTTTGATTCCGTTATTGCCCCTGTATCTAAATGAACACTGTCACAGACCTACACGCTTGGTGCGACTGGTGCGCTGCACCTTTGCAGCTTTGGCCTCATGGTCAACTGCCTTGCGCTTTGTTCCCCTCGTCGACACAGTCTGCGGTGTTTGTGGACCTGATTTTGCACGCGTCTGAGTCCTCGCCGCCTGCGCTGGCTTGGTTGTCTTTCGTTTGGGGAGTGGCATTTGACAGAGTTGCGTTCCCGGACAATATACACCAACATATTGCCTGGCTTATATATAGATGACATCATCCGAGTCTATGTCACCATTCTCAGCCATCATACGAAAAGCAGTCATTATTGTGAAGATTAAAAATAAGTGCATTACTTGGTCGGATAATAATATGGGTATATATATTTTTGAATGTAATTGGAAATATGGTCTTCTCGATCATTCATCGCGCTCCATGCGCTGGATCGTGTTGTACACTATGCCAGTGTTGTCGGCCCGAATCTGGAGATGGCTTTTGATAAAGAATATATATTCTTTACCAATCCGCTTGGAGAATATTTTATCGAAGTTTGCCTGGTTTGTTTTTCTAAAAAAAAAAAAAAAAAAAAAAAAAAAAAAAAAAAAAAACCAGTGAGTCCACACTCCTTTTCGCAATTGCACAAAGGTCAACTACAGGGATACAAACCGCGATCTCGAGCATTTCATCCACAGTCCTCCCGAACAGTTTATCGCAAACAGTACCGAATGCAGTACATTTCATTTTGTTGCCAGCTCCGTCCTCTATCTCGAATATCATCATGTACCTGTAGATCATTGGCCCAAAAGGTCAGTAAAAGATGCTATCTCATATAATTACCTTTATCTACCAATGATACATACCGATTGCTCGTGTCGCCCGTCTCTTCACCATGAGTGGGACACCCTCCATCCCTCACCTTTTTGTTGCAAAAGCCACACGCAACATAGTGGAATTCACCGTCGTTGATGGTGAGCACCTTGCCGTTAGTAGTACTGTATATTGGCTTTTCATCTTCGCTTACCTTCCTTTCTGCTTCATGCAGTGTCATCGGTTTGTACTCGATTACCGAGGGCAACACCATTCTTGTTGTCTTCATACCACTGCTCAAGATCCTCCCGCTGTCGGAAACTTGGATTCAACAGTGTACATGTCTGCCTTGCGAGCAACAGGCCTTTACAGAAGAAAGTATGGTCAGTGTCTTTGACAAACACACCGCCTTATTCGATATGGGATTATCATACTCACATCCATTATACTCTTCTACAGTCGCATTGCAAACGAGGATGATGCTTCTAATTCCTCCTTTGAATTTCTTGGCCTGATTATACCATAATGATGTCTTGGTGCGTGATCCCGATTCATCCATCAGGAAGATATCAAGTCGCTGGTACTAAAAAAACAGGATACAGAATATGTTCATTAGACTTGTATAAACCAGCATATGTCCAGTCAAAGATGAATACATACCAGCTTTCCATTCCTATCCAACTTATCAACCACCTCACCATATTTCACAATGACACCGAGTGTATCTGATTTTAAAATATAAAACCTATGTTAGATCGCAGAATATATAATGCAACAAGAGAAAAAGGTCCACTTACAGATGCCCCCTGCTCCAGCGGACGGATCAGCAATTGGCACCAAGTCCATTGGCAAGTCCGGCACTTTATCTCCAGATGCCTCGACCTCTTATCGTCACCGACTGTAAATCCAGATGTATTACTGTCTGCTTCTCGGAGATTGCTGAGACTGTACCATTGTCCCATTCGGATACTCTCAAGTTTGGAACGCCATTCACTAAATGCTTTGACCAAAATCAGGTTCTGTAAAGCGGAGACAATCAGATTAAAACTTCAAAGATTATTCAACCCAAAAAGATATTAGTACACATCATACCCCATCATTGTAGAACCAGGCTTCCTGATATGTGGCTTCCGTATTCGAATTTGCCATGATGTAAGTTTTTTCTCAAACTGACAGTGCAATCCCTTTAATCACCCTGGGTTCTACACTGTGCTTTTTCGCAGCCGGGGCTGTCTGTTGAGTGTTGGTGTCACCACCAACATCAGTATCACTGCCACTGACATCTGCCAGTGTTCGCTTTTTGCCTTTCTTATCTGAAGCAGTAGAATCAATAGGTGCTGGATCACTGATCTTGTCAGCCTGACCACCATATATGCCTGGATCTCCATGCATCTGGATACATAAACAAATTACCATTAGCACAGCTTTTACCTGAAAAATGTACCTGAGCATGTTCAATTCTTACTTCATGGCTTTCTGAGGTAGCATGAATTCCGTAATCTTAATGATCATATGTTTTTCGAGAGTTGTTACTTTAACCACAATTCTGGCTGTAAAGATAGGGAAAGAGGGGTTGTCAGAAGAACATCACTCTTCTATATGGTTTCATAGGGCAGACTAGCCTATCTACCTGGTATGTAGTGTTTCCCATCAGACACTTTCAGTTTATAACCTTCCCCATTGTGTTGACATCCAACACCTGTAGGGTTGGGTTTTCCTTGGATTTTTCAGAAGAAAACTGAGAGACAAAGTTTGCAGTCAAGGTGGGCATTATGATAGGAAGGATTGCAAAGATGTGGGGGGGTTTTTTTTCTGATGAGAAAGAGTGTGAGATCTGGGCCTCTTTTATATCCAATATTTCACTACAGTCAATACTTTATTTGGAGTTTGGTACAGTTACTAATTAAAGCAAACATTACAATTATACAGCCAGGATCTCATCAACCTGCCATAAACACTCCTGGATTTTTTCATTTACTTTCTGCTGAAATGCAAGATCATAATCAAGCAGTTTGTCACCAGTAACATTCAGGTGACACAAGACTCAGATAATACTTTTTGCAATGTTTTTGGTGAAAGGTGACTATCAACATAGACAGCAACAAACATACTAATAAGTATGCAGGCCAGGGGGACAGTAGTGCCTTCAACTGGCAGTATATTAGAAGGAGGTATGGAGATGGTTTGGGGATGCTAGGGCCTTCTATGGTGGGCTGCAGTATTGGTAGTGGAGGGAGAGGTGAATTGAGGCAACAAGAAGGGAAGAGAATGACCTTTGCAGACAAGGTCAAGATGGAGAGAATAGCATTGGGTCTGGATAGTTGGCTGGACCTGGGAAAGACATTACTGGCTTCAGTTGGAGGACAGAAAGAGGCCCCCAGGAGAGAGTTGGATAGTAGGGAAGAGGGGAGAGTAGGGGCTGGAGATGTGATTGCTGATAGAGATGTGACTGCTGATGGAACTGTAACTGGGGATCTGGAAAAAAATCCAGATATGATGGCTGGTGGTAGATCAGGACAGAGAGAGGACATGAGGCCCAGAAACCTGGCTGATGGTATGATAGACATGGTGTTGGCACTATTACTCAAAAAGTTAAGGTCAGAATTCACTGTCACATTGTGTTTCTGAGGCTTAGCAGTGACTGCAAGAATGATTCTGAGGCTGGAGATAAAGGGGGTGACTTTAGTGAAATTCTTGAAGGGGAAAAAAGGAGTTGAAGTTGGATTTGAGGATGAGGTACTGTTGTTGGAGGCTGTGGAGAAAGGGGTAGTAATGGGCAGAGTGGTGGTTCCTATGGTAAGATGCATGTGCTGAGACCCCCAAGTGGTACAGTTGATAGTATTGGATCTTCTCATGGTATCAAGAGAGAAGGCTAGGGAGCTGATTGTAGAGGTAGTCAAGAAGTATAGAGAGATTATGGACATTGGGTTCCAAGTCTGGGAGAGAACTGAGCTCTGGACTGGAGATGTTGACATCTGGGTAAGGCTGGCTAAAAAGGAGAATATAGAGAAGATGAGGGACTAGCCAGTAACTTTTAAGTGGAGATAGGTTGAATGCAAGGTCTCATGGGTGAAAGAGATACTGGAGGAAGAGGAGGACTTGCTGGAGACTCTTGAGGATCTGATAGGAGCAGTCAAGAGGAGAAGATTAGCTTGGAAGAAGTATGAAGCCAAGATAGTGGTGGACATGGTAGATGGAAAGAGGGTCAGGATGGACTGGGTGGCCTAGGAGAAAATGCAAGAGAGGTGAATCCAGAAGGAGCTGCTGGAGAAGTTGGGAGGTAGTAGGGCAGGCAGCAGTGCAGGGGAGAGTAGTGCAGGATTGTGAGAGAGTGCCTGGGCTAGGGAGTGCAGGATGGCCCAAGGTGTGGCCCAGAGTAGATTGAGTGAGGAGAGACAGAGTGATATAGAGATAGATACAGAAATGGGTGAGGAAGTACTCCCTCAGTATGGTGTCCCAGATGGGGCAGGGGGTGAGGAGGAACTACTGGATGTACCAGAGGAGAAATGGGATGAGTCAGTGAGGAGGAGTACTTTGGTGGACCCAGAGGTGGGGGTCGAAGAGATTGCCCAGGGTGTTGTAGAGACAGTGGATGAGGAGAAATAGCTATGGAAGACTCTGGAGGGGGTGGCAGCAGAGCTGGGGGAGGAGGACTTCTGAGTTATAAGCAATAGGCATTGGGAGAAAATTCTTCATAGTGAGGAGGTGCTAAGAAAGGTTAGGAATGAGATTCTGGCAGTACTCTTGGAATCAGTTGAATATCAAGTAGATGATCAGAGGGAGGAGGAACTTTGAGTGATTGTGAATAACTGGGTAGCATACTTGTGGGGTTCAAGGAAGGGGTTGGAGAAGTGGAGAGTGGTCTGCATGAACTATTGGGCAGAAATGGAGGTGGTGGATGAGGTGGAGTGTCAGGAAATCTTAGAAGCATTGGATGCTCAGGCTGTAGTGAAAGATGATCTGAAAGCAGAGCAGTGCTTAGATCTGGCTGGGGATGAGATGAGAATAGAATACTAGGCTGGGTTCTCAATATCAAACATTATTCAATATGAATAGTATAACTAGAATCTTCTCTTTGAACATAAATGGATTGAGGGATACAATATGACAAAGGAATATTTTTGGCTGGTTAAAGAGACTAGATGCCAATCTCTTCTTACTATAGGATGTATGATATATGGTAGATATAGACTTACAGAATTGGACTAGAAAATGAGGGGGGGCAGTAGTGTGGACTGGATAGGTGGGCATTTTAATTAGAAAGAGAATGGGGGATATTGGAGATATTGGAAATTGAGGGAGTAGGTTGGTGTGGGGAGTATAGAAGAGACCTGAATGGAGCCCTTTGACTGTTGGGTCATATTATTGCCAAGCAGAGAGGGGGGAATATGTAGATTGGATCAGAGACTTAAGAGAGGCTAGTGTTATGGTTGAGACAGGGATTGACTACCTGGGGGGTAATTTCAATATGGTATATGATAATGTGGTAGACAGGACTGATAGAGGGAGAGAAATGAGGGGCAAAAGTGGCAGGTTGGATAATTGGGTGGAATTGGAGAGGTTGAGTTCTTTAGTTGACTTAGAGCGATAGTTTTAGAAGGATTGCCAAATTTATACTCACTGGGTGACAGGGCTGGGCTCTAGGATTGACTGGATATTAATAGTAGAGTGCTGGGGAGTAAATGTCTGGGAAGCACTGGAGGTGGTTTGGTGCCCATAGTCAGATCACTGGGGTCTGATAGGGAGTAGGAGATTTGGGGGAAGTGAGAATGGGCCTGGATATTGGCAATTGAACTCTTCTTTGTTGGAGGATAGTTCTATATAGATAGATTGGGAGGTAGAGGTTATTGGGAAAATTAGTAGGTGGTGAGAGCAGGGACTGATAATTGGAGATTACTAGCAGAGGCTGAAATTGAGTACTCAGAGGTACTGGAGGGAGACAGGGAAAGGAAGGAGTGCTCAGTAGCAGCAGCAAGTATAATGGGCTTTACAGAGACTGGCAGTACTCTTGGGGAGATGGGCGGGAGTGCTTGAGGACTAGGAGGTGGCTGACTGGTATATTCTGTAGATTCAAAAGGAAGTCAATGAGCTTAAGAAAGTGATATGAATAGAGGAAGAGATTAAGCTGAAGGAGATGGTGGTAAGGTTGTAGTGGCAAGGGTTAGAGGAGAGAGGTCTACTAGGTTTTTAGTACAGTTGCTTCAAGTATAGAGAACTAAACAATGGTGGGATGGTATCTTGGATGAGGATAGAGAGATGGTGGTGGGGATTCTGGTAATTCTGGAATTGCTGAGGACTCACTGGGGGAACTTATGGAGTGAAGAAGAAGAGGGTGAGAATATCCTGAACATTGAGTGATAATTAGAGAATTGGCATCCAGACTCTGTATTGGGCCTAGAGATGTTGAGGGCTCTGGTGAGGGGGGAGGAAGTATGCAAGGTCTTGGCTGCAACAAGTAAGGGGACAGCTCTGGGAGAGGATGGACTGCCCTGGGATTTTTGGAAGAAGATAGGGGTGGTGGTGGCTCTGGAGGAAATGATAGTAATGTGTGATGAGGTACTTCTATCTGGAGCTTGGATTGGGGGCCAGCATCTAGGGCTGGTCTCCTTACTTTATAAGGATAAGAGGAGAAGGGAAGATTGGAAGGACTGGCAATTGATCATGCTCCTCAACATGGACCACAAGCTGGTGACAAAGATCTTAGTAACTAGACTGTAGGGGATTGCTCAACAGGTACTAGAAGTAGAACAGAGGAGATTCATTGGTGGATGGTTGATCTGAGATAGAACTGCCTGGGTCTATAAGGTGATTGAAGGAGCTAGGGCAGCTGGGGTTGATGGCCGGTTAGTGTTCCTGGATCAGGAGAAGGTATATGACAGGGTGAGGAGAGTCTGGCTAGAGAGAGTATTGAAATGGGTAGAAGTTCCCCCAGAGTTCGGGAGGGCATTAATTAGTTTATTGGAAGACAGTCAAGCAGCACTAGTGGTGAATGGGTACAGGGGTGTGACTTTTTTGCTAGATCAAGGGGTACTGCAAGGAGACCCTTTATTATTCATCCTTTATACCCTTTCCTTGGAGCCCCTATTGGACAGGATCTGGCATTGAATTGGGGGTTTGGACATTTTGGGGATTAATTGAAAGGTGGGAGCATTTACCAATGACATAGTGGTTGGACTGGGTTCATTAGAAGATGTGGAAGAACTGAGGAGGACAGTGGAATAGTATGAGAGGGGCTCAGGTGCTTGGCTCAATTGACACAAGTGTGAGACTCTGGTGTTAGATAATGGCATTGTTGGCAGTAGTGTAATTTGAATAGTGGTTCCAGCAGGAGAGCCATTCTGATACTTGAGGATATACTTTTTGGTATATGGGTCCCTTCTGCCCTATGCATAGTAGGAAAGGCAGTTACTTATATGGGAGAATGTTCTCATGTAGTGGGGTGGTCAGCATATATCTCTGGCAGGGAGGATAATGGTACTGAACATGTATTGGCTGCCGAAGTTGTGGTATATGGGATACCATCTGGACTTTCCAGTATAAGTGGTCAGGCAACTTCTGAAGATAGTGAGATCATGGATTTGGGCTAGGTGGCAAAGTCAGATAGGCTGGGAGGTTCTCACTCAGCCTGTTGAAAGAGATAGGCTGGGTTTGGTGGATTTTACCAAGCACCTTTATTGCCTATGAGTATGGTGGCTAAAGAGGACAAGTGAGTTGAGAGGTCTGGAGTGGGTGCCACTTATGCAGAGGTTGTAAGAAGTCTGGTATTCCCCTCATGAAGCATCAGGTGACCTGCTTGTGATAGTGGCTATGGATGGAAGTAAGAGGATATATTACAAAGGCTTTTGGTGAGGAGTGGTGGATGGTACAAGATAAATTGGGCTCTAGTGGAGGGGTGAGAAGAGAGAGGAGAACTGGGGACCATGGATGTGGTAATGGGACCAGCTATTGCTAGGAGGTATATTGGTGGAGGATTTTCAGCTTGGCAATAGTATGAAATGCTTATGGGGGCTCAGGGGGGACATGTGGCCTGAAGCATGGCAAAGAGTGGGGATTGGTGAGGAGTGAGACTGGAATGGTATCTGGTCTTGGAACAAGCAGGTGATAAAGTAGCTCTCCCCCAAGTTCTGGGCAGTCTGGTGGAGGTTTTTAAGGTAGAATGTGATACTGAACTATTAGTCAGGGCACTTGGTGGCAGATGGTGTATTTGAGTGTGAGGAATGTAGGAACATTGGTCAGGAGGGGGGAGTGGTACAAATGCCTGAACATTGGCTAGGGGAGTGTGAAGTCTTGGGGGAGTTTTGGTGCAGTATTACAAGTAGGTTGGGATTGTGACCTCTGGGGGGGGGAGAAGGAGGGAGATGGGGAGACCTCTGACTTAGGTTAGTGGGTGGGGTTGGAAATGAATAGCTGACTTTGGGGTGGGTTCTGGTGATTTGGATAGAAATGGCCAATCATTGGCTTTATGTCTTTGAGGAGGACCAGTGGGTTGAGGTTGGGACTAGAGTAGCATACTGGGAATGGCTGTTACTTGACATCTTGAATAGTTGGTGGTAAGGGTGGGGACTAAGTGGGAGAGACCATTGGAATTTGGTGAATTATATTTGTAAGAAGAGTGGAGGTAGGGTCAGGGTGGTGGGTGATTGGGTTGTCTTTTGGTAGTGAGAAGGGAGAGTAGGGAAGAGAATCCAAGGGGCATTGGCTGAAGGAATGTGGGTACTTATATATTATTATGTATAGACAGAGTGATAATAAATAGCAGTCCAAGTGACTATAAAAA
>RBNI01004812.1:0-13426 GCA_003990745.1 Jimgerdemannia flammicorona | reverse complement strand
AAGATACAAGTGTAGAGCTAGGGATATAACATATAAGGCGCAATGCATACATGCAGAAGCAGCACCGGAAAGGGCTGCAAGAAACCAACGTAAAAGGTATGCAAATAGTTAGAATCCATATGTGCTTATTGAGCATTGACATGTGATCCCGCGCGCGAGATGTCCATTGACAAAAAAAAAATAAAAATAAAAAGGGAAAGAAAAGAAAAGAAAAGAAAAACACACTGTGTCATTGCACTATATACTAGACTAAGTTCATCAGACGTGTATGATGCTGTGGTTAATCGCCACCATTCCGAAGCGTTATCTGTGAACGTAGAACGATGATTAATCACTAAAGTATGGTCATCTATGTCGTTTAGGTGTCTGCATATGAGACGAAGTTTTTTTAAAAGGTACCAATCCCGATAGGCCATAAGGTACGTTTTGCATCATATGCTTACAGCGTGACAGCGTAGAATTGAATCCGATTTCCAAATATGGTATAGCATATATTATAACCAGCAATCAATTTAAAAACTCTATAACTATTAATAGATTTCACAGATGTATAATTTATATAATTATAAGAAAAGTATAACAATATATAAAACTTATAATTATATAGATTTTACATATATAATTTGTATGGATATATAGATCTCTCAACTATATAAAATAACTCACAGAAAAGAAATCTTAACTAAGCTACTATATAGCTAGCAAATTTATATAAATACTCTAGTATCTAGAGTAAATAAACCTCAGATTAAAATAGTTTTAGTAAAGAGATAAGAAATTGGTAAGTCTATGGATAGATATATTTAAACTCACCTACTTCTATATCTGAGGACTCCAAGGAATCAAAAGCAATTATATATTCAAGATAAAGAAATCTGCTGTACTTCTGTCAGTATATATCTACTATATTATAACTTAGAGCTTATTAACTAGTAATTTAAGATGAATTTCTCACTTTTACACTAGATAATGAACAACTACTATTATCTGAATATATATTAAAATTGAACCAAGATATCTAAACAAGATAAATATAAGACAACCTGTATTTATAGATATACTTCTGATGAATCAATTATTATCTTCTTTAATAATTTCAAATAATATACTACTGTAAAGACACTATCAGTAGTATAATAAGTGGCTCTTATACTATTTAGCCTCTGAGGACCTATATGTTAGAGATATATTCATAGCTGTAACTTATGTCAGAAATAATAATGCTATAATACTAATAGTATAGAAGATCTGGCTATAAGTTACCTACTATAGATAAAATTAAGCAGACTTTAAAGAATAAACTCAATACAACTTACCAAGGAATAAACAAAGACCCAAACACCTTCTAGACCCAAATCTGCTATTAGATAATCTTGGCTAATTATACTGATATTATCAGAGATCAAGTAGTTAAACTAATTTTTATTTTAATTTTTTTCCAGTAGTACTAGGCTCCTTTATTAACTAATCTATAACAAATATATATTTCTCATACTATACTAGTAGCCCTAATCCAACTCCAATATACTTTATTCTTCTTACTCCTATCTTTTTAAAAACTATAATATTATTAATTATTACAATCTACCTACTACTCTTCTATCAATTTCTTTCACTAGATATCAATAGTGATCTCTCTGAGATCTCTACCCTCTCTATTAGCAAGACAGTATATCTATCATCAGATCCTTCCATCTTACCACCTTTTCTTCTAAGGCTATCTGTCTTCTATTCTCAAATATATTTAACTAATAGTTAGCCCACTTTACTCATATAACTAATTCCCACCTAATAGTAAGTTATTCATTATCAACACACCTCACTAACCACTCCCTCAAGTCATCCCATTAACTCTTTTTACTATCTATATACTATCTCACCCCCAAACAGTCTCCAACCCTCTCTTAGAAGTCATTAAGAACTTGGTACTCACTTAGCTAATATTTAGATATCTATATATTCTCCTCCTTCTATCTCTTATTAAAATAATCCTTATATTCAAAACTGCCTCTGGCTATCAAGTATTCTAACCTAAAGTTCAATATGATATTTCTTCTCAAAATATATCACTATATCTCTCAGAACCTCAGAGAAAGCCACTACTATATCTCAGTACTTCAAGACTAAACTCTATTTAAGTTCTAAGCTATACTAATATCTACTCTCTATCTGCTCATTGGCTACAGATCCTAACCCACTCTCTGCAGATACTTTATATCTACACTATTGTCAAAGTCTACTAGTAGTAAACTATCTAAGAGTAGTCTGTCCTACCTCTATATTATAAAGCTCCATTGGGCTTCTCTCTTATTACTATACTATTAGAAATCAATATTTTCAGTCCCCTCTACTACCTCTACCAGAATTCCTGATACTGCAAGTATCTACTATTCTTCTAACTAATCATAAATAGCAAATTACCAGAGAATTCTCCAGAAGTAAATCTCATCTCACAGACCCTTTATATCAATAGCACCTATTCACCTCTCTATATCTAGAAAGTCCACTTTAACCACTAAGCCCTAAGGTAGTATAATCTCTTCAAAAAGTCCATCAGACATATTTCTCCTCTGTTTACCAGAGTTATCAAGACCTTTTAACTTATCTAGCTTTTCCTCTCAGTCCAAATCCAGTTCTTAGTCTTCTTTAATAACCTCTTCACTACTTATATGAGAAAGTCCAAGAGACCAGAGCTTTAGTAGTCAGTAGAGATTCAGAATCAATACCCACCTAGCTAGAGAAATATGATACCCCCCTAACTCTAAAGAATATTCTTCTATTCTACTATCTTTCTTTTCCATTAAGCTCTAGATAGAACAGATCCATATACTAATAGAAAAATATCCAGATATTATACAGTCTCTCTCATAAAGACAATAGTCTCAACAATATCTCTACCTATCAACCTATCTCTCAGTACTATGACTACATACTTATACTAATTGAGCTTTACTCTAGAGTACTTTTCATATCATTCTACAATATCACTCAGTATATCAACATTAGTAATAGAGCTAAGTCTAACTATCATATTATCTGCAAAAGTCCCAATCTTTCAGATCATCTCTAAGACTAGAAGCTTAAATACTATATAGTGAATCCTATTTATTAATAACTCTAATGATAAAATATATAAGATAGAAGATAGTGAGTATCTCTAAAGAACTCTTCTCCTTAATGAGAATATAGCATTATAATGACTATTATATAAAATTACTACTCTACTATACTCTAATAAACTAATCATTAATATTTAGAACTAGTGGAAGATATTAATCCTCTTTAATTCCTTTTTCAGTCAAACTTGTCAAACTTAATCATAGGTCTTCTTCTGATTCAGGAAGACCAACCTCTCATTTAGTCTACTAGTACTCACTTTCTAATTATACTATATATCTATACCATCCTATCTCTAATCAGCCTACTACTAAAAAAGCTCTGATGCTTAGCTCCTAAACATCTGTTAGGCCACCCTCTATAGCCTTACAATAATCACCTTAGTGACCAACTTTCTATCTATATCTAAAAGTATAATTAGTCTTCAATTCTTTCAATTCTCCTATCTATCCTTATTCTTATACAGCTGCAGTATATTTATACTAATAGCTATGCTCATTTGAAGATTAGATAGATTTAAAAAAAACTTATATCATATCTATGTAATATTCTCAAAGGTTCACAATATATATATTATATATCTTAGTATTAACTATAAAATTTCTTTTATACTCTGATTATATTATAGTATATTAAAAGAAGATAAAGATACACAGATTCTCAGTACTTTTGGTCTAAGACACTGTGCTCTCTTATAACAAAATATTATAGAAGTCATGAAGATAGAGATACTTTAATCTTTCTATACTCACCCTTAGTAGTTAGCTGATAATACTACTATAAAGTAGTCTGAGATACAGAACTTCTATAAGATATGGGCTATAGAACTCAGTCTCAACCTTCTCTCTCTCATATTCTCATCAGCTAGCTCTGCTTTGAAGGTATATATTACTATTACTATAATAGATAAGATAGTAATAAATCTTAAGATAGAAGCCTCTACTTTGGATACCTCTCTAACTATTAGCATTAATATATCTGGCCTCTAATGATAGTCAGATTTCTCAATATATATAAATTAACTCAGAATAAGTTCAATATACTTAGTTAGTTGATTAGTCCTACTTTTGATATTCTTTTAATATGTGAAATATAACATATTCTGCTATACCTATCTCTACTTATTTATATATCTTCTCTACTCTTCTTATATAGGATTATTAGTTATCAGAATAGTAGTCTCATAGTACTTATGTTAAACTATTTTGCACTTCTTGTTTCTGGATCCTTTCTATATCTGACTTATATTCTAGAATCTGATATTGATTATTGTCTAAACTCAATTCTCTTTTTCTATTAGTAGTTTCTATAATCTTATATCTGGTTCTTTTCTAGATAAGATTCTTTTAATAGATAATATTAATATGTACTTTGGTATTTACTTTAGAGATATCAACTCTGGTCCTTAATAATATAATTATTGAACCACCTGACTCTAGAAACTAGATCTATATATATATTGATTATATATTTATTACTATATATCTCTACACATCTCTCTTATTCTCTGTTCTCTCTATTGTTACTGACCACTGCTCTCTTTTCTCTTTCTCTTTCTCTCTCTTACTTATTGCTATCTTAACTAGAGTTTAACAATTCTCTATAAGATATCTCTTTAACTCTATTATTGAAGCTCATCATTAAAAATTTTCAAATATTATCTTCAATACTATTATTAGGTCTATCTATTCTGTTTAGGACCATATCTCTGGATTTTATTTTATAAAATATTACTAAGAGTTTGTAAATTCTTTGACTCTTATTTGACCTCTAATATATATGTAGTCTATTTGTGAGGACATTCTGAGCTCATATAATACTAGACAAATTAGAGCAGTATTGCTTCTATAGTAGGATATTCTTTATAGTGCATCTTCAGTCTCTGATGCTATTTATGATTTTAGTCAAGTCTACTTCTGTATCTCCCACACTCCTCTATAATTTCACTCTCCCTGTAGTTGATGAAATAGTTGTTCACTTTATTACTATCTTTAGTCAGTCTAATGTCTCTCTTTAACTCAATAACTCTGAGGACATCTTCTCTCTTTATATAGGGATTCTTAGACTGTAGTATTGGTTTAACCAGTCTATAGTTTAGAGAGCCATCTATAGCTACTCCCTCATAAAGGCCTGTAGAGCTGACTCCTTATATAACTAAATCGTTTAGATAATGGTAGGTGAGAAGGATGCCCCCTATAGTCTATCAAAAGGCTTATCAATCTTCTTCTAGTTATGTATATTCTGAGGGCTTACTCTCTACTACTATTATTACTCTGGTTTTTATGAAGAAGTCTTATACTATTGATATTCTTCACTCTATTACTCTTACTGAGATATTTTACTGACTCTTTGAGTACTATTTTAAAGACTATATCAAGAGTCAAAGTAGTCTGACAAATATATTATACTGCTAAGATAGCTTCTGAATCTACTTCTTATTTCTCTCCTATATATTGCTCTTATATGAGATATAGATAAT
Organism: Jimgerdemannia flammicorona; assembly: GCA_003990745.1. Taxonomy (NCBI): domain Eukaryota; kingdom Fungi; phylum Mucoromycota; class Endogonomycetes; order Endogonales; family Endogonaceae; genus Jimgerdemannia; species Jimgerdemannia flammicorona. Next base: position 7,830 of record RBNI01004812.1, on the reverse strand, counting down.
GAGATAGAGCTATTATAACTTTTTAGATTTCTGGTAGATACATATATGATCTATTCTCTCTTAATCTTATTCTATTATAGCTTGAGATATGAGATACTAGTACAATCCTACTTAGTACTATATAGTATCTATTTAATTACTATTCTTATTAGCTAGTTGTTATGATCTAATTACTCTCCTAGTCTCCTCTCAGTATAGTATCTTCCAGAGCTCTCTCCTCACTCCTTAGCTCTTTGATGTCTTCATCAATCCTCTTGCTGATTTCTTTAATATATTATTTAAAGTGTATAGTTTCCTCTTAGAACTTTTCTTTGTAGATAATATTGCCCTCACCTCTTGTACTATTGGTAACAGAAAGAGAATGGTTAATTTTGCTCCTTTCTCTGCTACCTTACCAGTTACAAGGTTTGATAGGCAACCTTCCAAGTCCCCTTTCCCCTATTATTATCCCCTCTACCTCGGGTTGGTTTGCTGTACCTGCATGGGCATAGTGGGAGGAGAGCAATGGTGATGAGTTGCCCCTTTATCAGTGTCAGATTGGTGTCTTCTCCACTTTTTTGTGGTTTCTGGTGTCTTCGGCTGCATCTAGAGTGCATCCATTTTGGTGCGGCACCTTCTTCCTTTTGCCGTTGCCAACAAGGTGCTGTCTCAGTATATCTCAGGCTATATAGGGAGTCGGCTGACCTTGGGCATCAAGTGCTCAGTATAGGTTACCTGTAGGTCCTCAGTACCTGTGGTGGGGCCCTCTGACTTTGGTGAGCTTTCCAGCGAGCACTGTTCTGGCATAGGTAACTGTTTTTCGATTGATGTTGGGATGGGAGGGGAGATGGCCATCACAGATAGGAGGAAGGGCGATTACAGTGAACTAGTGGGGTACCAGGCTGGGGGTAGTCATCAGGACTGGGGTAGACAATATTTTGGTGGGGCCTTTTGATTGACTGATAGGGGGTGGGGTGGTATAGGGGCTGGCATTCTGGCTATATCCAACTAGAACTGGGAGCTGATGCGGCAATGTGATCAAGGCCCGCAGGCTTGGGGAGTGGGACCTTCCTCATTTAGCAGTACCTGACTGGAACCAGGAGCTGACATGGCAACGTGATCGAGGCCTGTAGGCTCAGGGAGTGGGAGTAGGGTCTCTTCAGACCCTAGTCTATGTGTAAGTCCTTTGGGGAAGGTGCTGCATGTAAGTCCTTTACTCACCCACTTTGAATCCACTTTGCTCTCTGTTGGTTGGTTGGGGGGTTTTTTTCTTTGCCTCGGGCTTTCTTTTGAGGTTCAGGGGGCTATTCTTTATTCAGTCCCGGCACTGCTAGATCTGATGCATAGGTGTGCTCTCGCATGTAAATGATGATCCAGCCCTGGTGAGCAGACAAGTCTAGTCTATGTTGTGAGGGTCGATATAGCCAGTATTCGACAGGCATAGCTGGAGCAGTGGGACTGCTGGACAATTTAGTAGTCTAGGTTAATGGGGGGATATTGTTTGGTGGGTGGTGGGGGAGGGTTTTAGTCTATATAGTCTAGATTCCCTTCCAATAAAAATCCACAGGACTATGAGTCCGTTAAAAAAAAAAAAAAAAAAATGGTTAATTTCTATAATAACTGACTCAATGTATGTAAATAATATGGAGCTCAATCCTAAGATATATATGTAGTTATATTGATCCTATTTACTATACTGTCCTGATTGAGAGTGAGCTATACCTGCAACCCCTCTCTTATATATATCTGAGCATATAATATATTAATTTAAAGTTTAATATTATTGATCTAGTATTGCAGATTATGCTTAGACAAATAAACTCTTAACTTCTACTATACTTATAATCTCCTCTGATCATTCTAGGTCAAGCTGGCCATTATACAAATATTTATCAGACCTTAGTTGAAGTATAGCCACTCTCTCCTTCAAGCTTCCTATCCTGCTACTAATATAAGGCTGTAGATATTGAAGAATCACTAGAAGGTCTTTGATGAGACTATTACTTAGACAATGAGATTTTTGACAGACCTTTACTTAGCAGTTCAATTCTCATTCTTCTTTCTTTTCTTTATTATATATAGACCTCTGCTGTATATTCTAAGCCTATCTAAATTAGTATAATAAGTCTGATAATACTCCTTTGTCAGTTCTTCCAATCTTCCCATCTTCTCTTATCTTTGTAGAGCAAGGAGACCAGCCCTAGATACTGGTCCCCAATCCAAGTTCCAGACTGAAGAACCTCATCACACATTTCTATCATTTCCTCCAACATCTCTGCCACCTCAGCCATCTTCTTCCAAAAATTCCAGAGAAGTCCATCCTCCCCCAGAGCCATCCCCTTACTTATTATAGCCAAGACCTTGCAAATTTTCTCTCTCCTCACTGGATCCCCCAGAGTCTCCAGGCCTATTGCAGGGTCCAGATGCCAATCCTCCAGCTGCCTCTCAATGCTCAAAGCATCCTCCCCCCCTTTCTCCTTGCTCTACAAATCCTCCCAATAGGTCCTGAGCAATCCCAGAATCACCGGAGTCCCCACCACCATCTCTCCATCTACATCCAGGACTCCATCCCACTACTGCTTAGTTCTCCATACTTGTAACATCTGTGATAAAAACCTAGTGGTCTCTCTCCCTCCTCAAGTCTCTGCCACCTCAGCTATATCACCATCCCCTTCAGCCTAACCTCTTCCTCCCTTCATAACACTTCTTTAAGCTCCTCAACTTCCTTCTGGATCCTCACAATATGCCAGTTGGCCACCTCCCAGTCCTCCAGCACTCCTGCCCATCTCTCCATGAGTACCACCAATTGCTGTGAGGTCCATAGCACCCTCTGTCACTGCTAAGTACACCTTCCTTTCCCTGCTACCCTCCAGTACCCCTGAGCACTTACTTTCAGCCTCCTCCAGCAGTCTCCAATCACCAGACCCTGTTCCTGCCATCTCCCAATTTTCCCAATAACCTCCTTCTTCCAGTCTGCCCATAAAGCCCCATTCTCTAACAAAGAAGCATTTAGTTGCCAATGTCCAGGCCCATCCCCACTTCCCTCAAACCTCCCCCCTCCTAACAGATCCCAGTGATCTGACCATGGACACCAAACCACCTCTAGCATAGTCCCAACATCCACTCCCCAGCATTCTGCCATCAATATCCAGTTGATCCTTGAGCCCAGCCCTGTCACCCAATGAGTATAAATTTGATGATCATCTCAAAACTGTCTCCCTGAATCAACCAAAGAACTCAACCTCTCTATCTCCAACCAATCATCCAACCCACCACTCCTGCTCCTCATTCCTCTCCTGTCATCTGTCCTGTCCATCCCTTTATCCCACACCATATTGAAATCACCCCTCAGGCAGTCAAACCCAATCTCACCCAAGACACCAGCCTCTTTCAAACTTCAAATCCAATCCACTCATTCTCCTCTCTCTGCTGGGCAGTAACACGACCCAACTGTCAATGGACTCCATCCAGGCCTCTTCTATACTCCTTATACCAAATGAGTCCCACAATGTCCAATATCCCCAATGTCCCTCATTCTCTTTCAAACTAGGATACCCACCATCTCTGTCCATACAGCAGCCCCCCCCCATTCCTTAGTCCAATCCTGTAAGTCTACATCTATCTCATACCAGACATCCTGCAGTAAAAAGAGATCTGCATCTGGTCCCTTTAACTATCTGAATATGTACTTCCTCCTAGCTGCCCCCTGTAACCCATTTACATTCAAAGAGAATATTCTAGTTATACTGTTCATATTGAATAATGTTTGGATTTGAGACCCCAGCCTAGTATTTCATGCTCATCTCATCCCCAGCCAGATCCAAGCACTACTCTGCTTCCAAGTCACCCTCTGTGACAGCCTGAGCATCCAATACCTCTAAGATTTCTTAACATTCCACCCCATCCACCACCTCCATCTCTGACCAATAGTCTGTGCAGACCACTCTTCACTTCTCCAAACCCTTCATCAAGCCCCACAAGTAAGCTGCCCAGTCATTTGCAATCCCTCTAAGTTCCTCCTCTCTCTGATCATCAACTTGGTATTCAACTGATTCCAAGAGGACCACCAGGATCTTATTCCTCTCCTTTCTTAGTACCTCCTCACCATGAAGGATTTCCTCCCAATGCCTCTCTTCCATAACCCAGAAGTCCTCTCTCCCCAGCTCCTCCACTGTCACCCCTTCTAGAGTCTTCCACAGCCACTTCTCCTCATCTACTGTCTCCGCCATATCCTGGGTGACCTGATCACCCCCCACCTCTGGGTCCACCAATGCACTCCTCCTCACTGACTCATCCCACTCCTCCTCACTGACTCATCCCACTCCTCCTCACTGACTCATCCCACTCCTCCTCACTGACTCATCCCACTCCTCATCTGGTATATCCAGTAACTCCTCCTCACCCCCTGCCCCACCCAGGACACTATACTGAGGGTGAACCCCTTTGCTCATTTCTGCATCTGCCTCCACACCTCCCTCCCTCTCCTCTCTTGGTCCATCCTGGGCCCACCTTGGGCTGTCCTGTGTTCCCCTGCCCAGGTACTCTCCTGCAATCCCACTCTCCCATCCCCTGTACTGCTGCCAGCCCTACTGCCACCCAACTTCACCAGCAGCTCCTTCTGGATCCTCCTCCCCTGCATCTTCTCCCAGATCCCCCGATCTATTCTGATTCTCTTCTCATCGACTACTTCCACCACTGTCTTGGCTTCATACTTCTTCCAAGCCAATCGTCTCCTCTTGACCACACCTGCCAGATCCTCCAGAGCCTCAAGCAAATCTTTCTCCTCTTCCTGAGTCCCCTTCACCTGCATGACCTTGCATTCCACATGTCTCTACTTCAGAGTCGCCAGCCAATCCCTCATCTTCCCTGTGTTCTCCTTTCTAGCCAGCCTCATCTGAACATCAATGTCACCAGTCCAGTGTTCCATACCCTTCCAGACCTTGAACCCCACTTCCACAATCTCTCCATACTCCTTGACTGCCCCCACAATCAACTCCCTGGCCCTCTCCCTTGACACTATAGGAAGATCCAACACCATCAACTGTACCACTCAGGGGTCCCAGTACATGTACCTGGCCATAGGGACCACAACCCTGCCCACTGTTACCCTTTTCTCCATGGTAGCCAGCAATGCTTCCTCTTTCTCAAACCCCACCTCGACCTCTTCCTTCCCCTTCAAAAACTTCACTGATGCTGTCTCTTTTGTCTCCTGCACCACTAGCCCCAATATTGTCCTTACAGCCACTGCCAAGCCTCTGAAACATATTGTGATGGTGAATTCCGACCTTGATTTCTTGAGTAATGGTGCTGACACCATGCCTGTCACTCCATCTGCCAGGTCCCTGGGCCTTGTGCCCACCTTCTGTCCTGAACCATCAACCACCATCACATCTGGATTTTTTTCCAGATCTCCAGTCACAGCTCCATCAACAGTCATATCCTCAGCCCCTACTCCCCCCCCTCTCCTACCACTGAACACTCCCCTGGGCACTCCTCTCTGTCTCTCAGCAGCAGCCATCAATGTCTTCCCCAGACCCAGCCAACCATCCAGACCAGAGGCCATTCTCCCCATCTTGACCTTGTCAGTAAAGGTCGACCTCTCCCCTCCTTGCTACCTCAGGCTGCCCCTTCCTCCACCACCAGTATCTCAGCCAGCCATAGAGACCCCTGACATCCTCAAACCATCTCTCCTCCTCCCTACTTATTGCCAGCCAAAGGCACCACTGCCCCTCTGGCCAGCATACTCACCAGTGTGATCATTGCTGTCTATTTTGATAATCATCTATCACCAAAAACATTGTAAAAAGTATTGTCTGAGTCTTGTGTCACCGGAATGTTACCAGTGATACCTACCTTCATCTACTATACTCTCTACTAGTATATAACTAAGATATCAATAGAATCCAAAAAGGTAAGATATTATTTAATTTGCAATAAAGTAAATGTATTTCTGCATTATATTAATATTATCTATTAAATTTAGTAGATAATAGTAATTATAAAATTAGTCAAACAAGTTTTTAAACAACTACTACATGACTTTCATTCTAAGTTTATAGAGCTAATTGAGAAAGCAGCCATATATACTCTACAATATAGTAAACTACCCAGTTGGCTATACAAAGTGAAGATAATTAAACTCAAGAAGATTGAGTCTAGTTCTGAGAACCTATGGCCATAGATCTGCCAATAAGATATCAAATAACTGAATGCTAGTAAGTAGCTAGATAATACTATAATAAATAAATATATTAAACTATATTATTGAAGATCTATCTGATTTTTCTATTTTTTTATTTTTTATTTTTTTTAGATACTAGACTAAGCAGCCATCTAATCTAGTTCAATCTTCAATATATATTTTTTTTCACTTTTGAGAAAAGACCCTATCAAATAGTTTGAATAAAGTTAAGATCAAATTTTAATTAATTCTAGTCAATCAGAAAGACTAAATATATTTAGATATTTGTTTTTTGTTTTTTGTTTTTTTTTTAATGGACTCAAAGTCCCATGGATTTTTATTAGAAGAGAACTTAGACTATATAGGCCAAAACCCTCCCCCACCACCCACCAAGCACTGCCCCCTCATTAATCTAGGTTAGCTATTGTCCAACAGCTTGACCACCAGGTGCAGTAGAGCTTATGGTGGCCCACACCTCATTCTGTATACCATACTCTTTCTATCACCAGGGAGAGCCCAGCCATATGTCAATGACTGAAAGCACACACCTGAGACCCCAACATATATACAAGGCCACACCCGAGCTGAATAGAATAGCCTCTGCCACTCTAAAGAGAATGACAGACAAAGAAAAACTCTCATTAAAGTACATCACAATGGATAGGACCTAGTTCTCTTAGTTGAGATGAGTAAAGGACTTATATGTAAGGCAGGAGAAGACCCTCAATACCCCACTACTCAAGTCTATAGATCTCGATTACATTACTATTTTAGCTCCTGGTTCCAGTTGAGTGTAGCCAAGATGTCTGAAATAGGTAGTCTCAGGCCAACTGACTCCCTACAATGACTGGGGCCCAACCTGCCAAATTGTCAAAAGAAGCCAAGAGTGACACCTACCACCTAACTGCTCCACACCAATCAAAAGGCCCCACTGAAGCAGTACCTGTTCCAGCCCTGATGACTGCCCCCAGTCTGGAACCCTACTAGTTCACTATAATTGCCCTTCCTCCTATCTGTGATGGTCATCTCCCCTCCCATCCTAATAATACCCAAAAAACAGTCACATATACCAGAACTGCACTTGCCGGGAAGCTCACCAAAGCCAGAGGGCCCCACTATAGGCACCAAGGACCTATAGGTAACCTACACTGAGTACTTGATACCTAAGGTCAGCTGACTCCTTATATAACCTATAATGTACTGAGACAGCATCTTGTTGGCAATAGTAAAAGGAAGAAAGATCAGATGAAGAGAGGGACCAATGGGAGGATCTGAGGACTAGGTTGGTGAGAGGTATAGGTAATGAATAGCTCACTATAGAGTGAGTTTTAGCTATATAGATAGGACTGACTGGATATTGACTCTTCATTTTCAAGGAGAGGCATCAGATAGGTCTGCAAGAGAAGTTGCTAAGTTGGGAGAAGTTGATGGGAGATTTATTAATAGGGTGGTGGGTGGGCTGGGGTCCCCACAGTGGGCATCATCACTACCTAGTGAAAGGAGTATATGAACTGAGTAGTGGGCAGATTGCAATGATTAATGACCAAGTGGTTTTTAATTATAAAGGAGTAGGGAGAGGAGGGTCCTCTAGGGGGATTGGATAGGGGTGGGCTCAATGTATTTATATGGGATAGATTGGAGTATTAATAAAGGAAGGAGTCTAAGAGAAT
>RBNI01004811.1:0-13427 GCA_003990745.1 Jimgerdemannia flammicorona | reverse complement strand
AAACAAAAAAAAAAAAAAAAAAAAAAAAAAAAAAAAAAAAAAAAAAAAAAAAAAAAAAGAACCCAAAAAAAACCTCTAATTTGAAGATGCCAGCAGAAGATAATAAAGTAGCCATGATTATTCCTGCCTATATGGAAGCATTAATGCGTTAGTCCCCATTTATGTATACACATTCGATATCTGCACAAACGCCGACTTCCAAATTTCGAAACGTACGAAATGTGGCGGAGAACACGTGCCGTGTATTCTTTCCGTCCCTCCTCATTTTGCGCATTGCCGTCCACAGTTGCTCTTCATACCTCAAAGATTTGCCTCACCGCAGCGGCCAACCATCTTCCAGCAGCTAGCCATCTTCCAGCTGCTAACCATCTTCCAGCGGCCAACAATCTTCCAGCGGCTAACCATCTTCCATCTTTCAACGGCTAACTATCTTCCAGCGGCCAACAATCTTCCAGGCGCCAACCCTCTTCCATCTTCCAGCGGCTAACCATCTTCCACCTTCCAGCGGCTAACCATCTTACAGCGACTAACCTTCTTCGGTGGCCATTCGCCATACCCATCAAAGACTATCGCTGCGCGCAATGGTGACAAGTTGTCGTGCTATTACCGCTCACAATTTAGTCGTCGCAGTGTCGCCCTCGTTAGCCAGCATGGCTAATTGTCCGTCATCGGCCTAGTAATAAATCGTTACCCAGCATTAATTAATTGTCGGTAGCAAGTCATTGCTCATTGGTAACATTTCGTTCTTCGGGATTCCAAGCGTGGCTCAGCGAGATTATTCGTAATGCATTTGCAGTCGTAAGTTGTTGCTCACCTACAAATCGTTGCCCAGTTACATGAGACAGAAATGGCGCTAGGGACGGGGTAGCGAAGGGGGGGGGGGGGGGGGGGAGTGGGTCTGTCAGAGAAGTTTATGACGGGAAAAGTGAATGTGGTTACGTATGATGGGGTTGGCATTCGGTGGCGATTTAGCGACCAGTTTTTCACTCAAACTTCCTGATCCAAATTGTATTTTCCTATTTTATTTAACACCCACAAAAATTGAATGGATACGAGCGATCCTGCGACCATGACATCTCGTCTGAATAAGGTTACTTCAATACCAGCTTCGCTTCAAGGAAATTCAACGTGTTCACCCGTATTCAACCCCCAGAATAATCAAGCGATAATATGCAAGCCCCATTCGACCAAGCTATCTACTGCGACACTATGTCAGCTCGTTACTCCACCATCGCCGAAAAAGCTTGAATGAAAAATACCAATTTTTCAAACCTTATGCACTTTAAATACCTCATAGCACCACTTGCGGAGTATCTCAACACAGGATTCGTTTCACTCTCTCTTGTATAGTAGAACATCACATATATTTTCCATCGAACAAATATTGACCATGTCATTGTACACAGGAACCCAGCAAGTATCATATGTATTGAAGGGTTTATTGGTTAAGCTTGTACTAAAAACCACCTTTTATATCTAATGAATTATAAAAATAAAACCAGTCTACATTTCCGATTGTGTGGTAAACAGCGATCAACTTGATATTGTAAATATGCGAAAATTGTTTAAATGAATTCTATAAGAATAACAAAATAATCCATATAATGCTACTATAAAGAAGCTTCAGGCTAAACACTTCTCGAACTGCTTTTAAATTCTTTCGAGCAATTATCTATAAGCTGATATGCACATAACTAAAGCTTTATTGTAACTTTCTACAGACTGTAAATATAATCACGATTTAATCACGTGGTAAAACGCCACCAAAGCAAAAATTAGTAACCAACGCTCTCAACACACATTCCTGACACACATTCCCTCTCTTTTCAAGTTGCCCAACTGTAAGAACGATCTTATATAATGGCCATCATTCAGTACTATCCCTTATTCTATCAATACTTACTATACCCTTGCCAAAGTTTCCAGGTATCGCATCTCATTCATGGCTAAGAAAAATGAGAAGAACGTGCTGAAGAACAAGTTGACTGACTGGGTAAATTACTATAACTATATCTCTTCCATGGCGTTGAGTTTGTGACATGCTCTTCTAACCTCCCAATGTATTTCATTGCTGCTATGTGAATTCATAGACGACTGATGGTGGGTTTATCTCCGAAACCTCCACAAAAATATCGATGACGCACATATGCTCTGCGCAGATCTCGTTTCGCCTGTAGATCGTTCCGCAACTCCTCGAGATGGCAAATTGCGCAAGACATCGAAACAAATCACAACTAACCGCGAACACACCCATCCAAGCCCATCCTTGCCACACGAAGTTATACTGCAAACATTCCAAGACTTTGCTGACACTGCCTCGTTGAAGCTGGCCTCCTTTCTAGATCTCCTGTCGGCATCCATGGTCTGCACCGAATGGTACGTCGCTGTCCGGATCCTGCTCCCTGCTGACAGCCTGCGGGATCCCCTACACCTAGTTTACGATCGGATGGACGAACTTCATCTCCTTAACCTTCTCCGCACATCACGCAAACTTGGCCTGTCCTACGCTGACGATGTGCAGTGCATTAAACTCACTCCACCCTGTCTAAGTGGAATGGAGGATGGTTACGTATATAGCCAGATTTCGAGCCCAGATCCAATTGTGATTCAAGAACTCATTGCCATCGCCAAAATCACCGAAATCCATCTCGCACTTCAGAGTAATTCCGCCGGGCGAAGCTGGAATTACAAGTTACGCAAAACAGCATTCATCCAGCTGGCGAAACACTGCAGCCACCGCCTATCCAAGCTTTTCCTCTCTGCACGTCCTTGCGACAATTACGTCGACGAACCAGATCTTTCGGACTTCCTCCGGAAATGTAAAAACCTCAAGTGTGTCGAATTTAGTGAAGTGCCTTCCCGTCTTCTTCAAGCCGTCCTTCATCCGGACATTAAGCTCCGCAAATTATCCATCAACGTTGTCTATGGACCTGGATCGGATATCTCAAAGTTTCTTGCAGGTCCGGAATCGTCATGTGCCGGGCTGACCGAACTGATATTCTGAATCCTTACGACGAGGTCCCAGAAGATGAGGAGTATGAGCAAAAACTTTATGACATCGTACGTTGTGCTCATGACCTGACGCATCTTAAGCTCGACATTGGCCCTGCCACAACTATAGGGGTACTGCGGGCTGCGGCACACAATTGTCGTGATCTAGAAGTGCTGTCAGTATACCGTATCTTCGACCGACTTGCAGAATGGGTATTCGGCGAGGATGTGTTCCCTTGGCCGAGATTACGAAAGTTGACATTTTTTTTACCAAGCAATCCTTTGTCTGATAGTTTGAAATCTAAACTGGAAGGTTGTGGCTTCCGGGAAGAGATAGCGGGCGGTATGTCATTTTTGAGGGATGTGATTTAAATATAGCTGAGACTCGGGATACTGTGTTGGAAAATCCACGATTGTATAACTGTATGTCTACTTCCCAACTGACATCATCGAATCTTTGGAAAGAAAATACAATCACGTCGTCCTCTTCCCCATCACGAGTAAATAATTGTGTTTTCAAGGCTCCGTGATTTGTGTATGGGAGCCACTTAATATAATCGGCGAGAGAAGTGTTAAGGCGTGTAGCTTAGTCGGAGATGTGTGGTAGACGTGACATGCAGCTGTGGCTGACGAAAATATCGAGTCTGGCAAAGATCCTTTATCAAATAATCAGTTTCCAGATATCATAAATCAGTCAAATGAATCCTGAAAGGTTTGGTAATAATATCCATTTATTCCATTTTACAAGCTATTCTGAAGTATTGCTTGCCAGGTGTATCAATTGTGATCCGGTGTCTTGGTCGGCTTCCCGTTTTGTGTGAAGCATTTAGGGAACAACGAAATCAGAAACTGAAGTGATTGGTATGGAGATACAACCTCCTTTTGGCAATTAACCTTCCATGACAGGTGTGTCTAAGGGTTGTTTGTAGTCAGTCGAGTATTTGATCTGGTATTTTGAGATGCGACCAACAGACAAGTGCTTTTAAGACCGCACATTTCCCTTGGTTCAATGGTTGAAGGACAGCATCGCCTTTGGCAAGGATCCGCCTAGTTTGAGCCATATTAAATCGAATGACGATTACATTCATTACTTAATCACCTGCGAAATATTTCGTTGTCAATATCATAAATTTACAGACTCATGTAAAGATATTTTGCGCAACGAAATGCTTTTTGTTACAAATATCTTTTGGCTACAAAATCCCCGATCCTCCCCAATGTCGCTTAGCGAACGTCGGACTAGGCCATATTTCGCGTACACCAGTGACCCGCGCCAAGTTAGTTGGGCCAAGTTATAAGAAAGTAAATCCGAAATTTTTAACTAAACAATTTTTCATCTGATAGTCAGTTTAAAATAATGCAAGTGTAAGCTTGTTCCCGTTTTCATTTTCATTTTATTGTGTTTCATTATCATCTACTAGTCAGCACTTTAATAGTACATTAATTTTCTTTTCATAATGTCTTAAGCCAGATATTATGAATACAACTTAATCAGCAGTAATATATATTCTTACAAACTGTCATTTTTATCAGAAGGGGCAAATGATGAATAGAGAACTATAGGATTCTCTAATATATTATAATATAGTAGATATTTAACTTGGAAGTATGTTAGATTTCTTTAACTTAAATTCCTGTCCTCTTTTACTCTCAGAGCCAGCCACAGAGTAAGCTAAAAGTGTATCTGTAGATGTTATTATTGAACAATTTATTCTTTTTAAATTGTTTAATATGAAATCTATTTATTTATAATTCTGAAAAAAATATATATTTGACTAATTATATATATAATAACAAAGGTTTAAGATATTTAGTAACTAAAATAGGAAGATTTTAAAGATTAAATTTATAATTATAAATTTTATAAAAATGGAGTTTATAAATAGAGTAATTATTAAAACTATAATCTAATACTATATTATATTTAAAACCAAAAAAATTATATTTTATAATTAAATATTATAATATACTAGCTCAATAGAGACAAATTACATGATTGAGGCTACTATGTAAATTGGCTTGTGCATTAAAAGTAATATAATTTTCAATAGTTTTTAGTTCAAATTTGTATAATATGGACAATTTGGATAATTTTCTTAGTAGGATGGATTCTTGAGATACAGGTGATTTTCTTATAAAAGAGATGGTGGTAATTTATTTATAGTATGTATAAGTGATTTTCTTCATAAATGATTTCTGTATTATATAATAATTTCTATATAGTATGAGTGGTTTTCTTATATATAATTTCTGTAGATAATTTGGCAGACTTCCTTTTCAGACAATGAGTTAGCAATTTGGTAGATAATGTAGATTATTTAAAATTGATAAATAACTTAGTTGATACAGATTCTTTCTGAATTGGCATATTACTTAAAAATGACAGCTTTTTTTTAAGTAGTAGATTATTCAGCAATATTCATTAGACTTAGTCTAATAAGTATCTCAAAATATAATAGATTTCTTAAATTCTTTGGACTTATCTGGCAAGCAAACCAAAAACATAACAAACTCTTTTTGTATTAGAAATTAGAGTAGAGTGAAAAAGAAATAAAGCTCACAATCTTCTTAAAGTATCTTTAGGTGGGTATTTCTTCTAATTTTTGTAATTCTTCTTAGATCAAGTAGCTCTTAGCAAGTATATCTCTCAAAGTGTAATAAGCAGACTTGCCTTTTGCTTCTCTTGACTTTTTAGACTAAAATTTATTTCCTTTTATATATTTTCTGAAGTATTTTATATAGTTATTATTACTATTTGATTACCATATAGCAAACTATAGAATATGTAGTAATACTATTTAGAGAAGAGAGTGATTAGATATATTTACTAAGTATAGATATATCTGGTAGGTATAAATATATATAATAGATACAAGTATAACTGATAGACACAGATGTATTCTTAGAACACAGATCACTAAACCTGATTTAGTACCTTTAGCTAATTATATTAATAGTGGTGTATATTAGTGATTAGATATAGATAACTATACTATATTGAGTATTCATATTATCCAGCTATACTATATTATTTGCTTATTATATCAGCCTTTACAAAAGTATAGTCTATTTCTAAAAAGATCTTTAGTTATCATTGTAATATCTAGACATCTTCTGCATCTATATCTATACTTTTATCTTCTTTAGTATCTGAATCACTCTATTTTATAAGCTCTCTTTCTTCTTCAGAAAACAGGACTTTGATATAGTTGGTAATGCTCAGGTAGATGAGCAAAGTGATTTTTTTAGAGAAAATATAACCTGGATCAGTACTATAATATTTCATTTATTGATTATATAGAGTCTGTTTTCATCAATAGTATTTCTTCAGAACAGATCAGTAGTGTTATAGATATAAGTCTGTCCTGAGGCTGAGAGGTCTTGTAGTAGTTGACTATTATATAGTATATCTATAGTTAGTAGACCTATAGTAGATATTCTTCTAAGATGAGATTTCTTTGATATATATATCTGAATCTGTTGAAGACAGATTCTATTGATCTTAAAACTGAGATAAGAAGATAGGCAGAGTTTGGAAGGAGCTGAGAATAAGGATCTGAAGGCACTGGTCAATCTTTTGATTCATTATATAGATAGTAGATATTTCTTGAGATAATTAATATAGACTAGAGTCCTCAGAGTTTATCCATCTATACTTCTTATACAGATATTTGTTTCTCTGATATTGTGTATAAGATAAAGTCCTTTCCATTTAGACTCTAGTTTGGCAGCAAAGTTTGTTTTAATTCCACTTCTCTAAACTAATACTTTATCTCTAATATTGATCTTCAATCCTTCTTCTTTTGGTCATAGTACTTTTTTTATCTTTTCTGAGTTTTAAATATCTAAGTTTGGGTTTAGTTATGCAATTTTTCTATCTTTATAAGAAGGTCTCTGAGGTTCTCATTATCAGTAATTCTGGCTTTCTTGGTAAAGATCATCACAAATGACTTTTGTTTGGTAGAAGTAGTAGGGGTATTCTGAATTTCCAATAGAATCTCAGATAAACAGAGGTCTCAGTTGATAGAGTGAACTTTGTTAAGTTCTTTCTTGATAGTCTGATTCATTTATTCTATTATAATATTGATTTAAAGATAGTATGATGTGATTTATTTCAGATAGATTATATAAATTTAAATATAACTTATAATTATATTATTGATGAATTCTATATTCCAGTTAGAGATAAGTTCTTTTAGAGATTTATATTTAAGTATAAGGTTATAGAGAAGATTAACAATAGTGAGAACATTAGTGATTTCTATTGAGAAAGCTTTGGACCATTTAGTTAGTTGTTTTATAAAAACTAGAATATATTTTTTCCTTCTTAAGATAACTGACAGAGGTCTAATAACATCTATTTCCCATCTTTGAAAGATATTATCTAGTAGTGCAATTAGTTTTAGTAATTCTTAATAGTTTATCTTTCCTTTATACTTCTGATAGGTTTATTTTCTTGAGTATATCTCTAACTTATATTCTGAGATTAAATCAATATTGATATATTTTGGTAGCTTTTCTTCTATATTGATCTGTCCTTGATAGACTTTTTGGTATTCTTTTCAGATAAGGTCTTCTTACACTTTGATATTTATAGGAACTTTCTTTAGAGTATAGTTTCTAAGCTCACTCTTCTTCTGGTTTACTAGAGTTGGTGAAAAAGAATATTAACATTATTATAGCTTTCTCCACCTTATAGATTATAGTAATTTTATAATCCTATAAGATATGAATCCAGTAGACAAGGATTTTATTGGGATTCTTATAGTTAAATAGCTATTTGAGAGCAGTATAGTCAGTTATCATAGTAAATCTTTTTCCAATATAGTAGTGCTTGAATAGAGTGACTGCTTAAATATCTGTAAGATATTTCAATTTAGTACTACTATAGTTGACTTACTGTTAGTTGGTAGCTCAGATTATATAAGCTATTATATAGTACTATTGAGCAGATCTTTCTTGGACTAAGACTACTCCAAGACCATCTTTGGAGACATCTATATATAAGATGAATGGTTTCTATAGATTAGGTCAAACAAGAACCAGTACTATAGTCATGTAGTGCTTGAGTTCTCTGAAGACTAGTTCTTGTGATTCTGTTATTTGAAGAGTACTTCTTTCTTAAGAAGGGTTTGAATTGGAGTAGAAATTTGTACAAAGTTCTTAGTAAATCTTTTATAGTAGAATACTAGTATCAAAAATGATAGTATTCTCTTCTGAGTATTGAATACTGATCAGTTATTGATCTTCTCAGTTTTCTTTAAGTCTGTATAGGTCCTTCTTTAGAAATATCTGTTTTCCAAATAATACTTCTTAGAATTTAGTCTCAAGTAGTTCTTATGGATGAGCTGAAATAATTTTGTCACATATTATAGATATTCTTTGAAATTTGCTAAATAGATATTGGAATTATCCATATAGATATATAATCCGATAGTGATGAATCAATGAGCAATAGACAGAGTTCATCATTCTCTAAAAGATTGGAGATATATTTCAGAGTTCAAAGGATATTCAGAGATATTCAAATAATTTTTTCAGTATAAGAAAAACAGTTTTTGGAATATTCTTAAGGCCTATGGAGATCTTATAGAATTCTGTGAAAAGATCCATACTGCTGAAGTATCTGGTATCTTGTAATTGGTCAAGGAGATTATCAATTCTGGACAAAGGATGGACATCTTTTTCTGTCACTATGTTGAGCTTTCTGTAATCTATACAGAGTCTCTATCTTTCTTTCTTGAGTATAATGAGTATAGGTCTAGCCTGAGAGCTGGTGGAGGGTCAGATAACTCTATTGGCTAATAGTTACTAAATGTCTTCCTCTTTGAATATCTTTAGAAAATGGTGTAATCTATAAGATTTCTATTGAATAGTTATATTTTCTATATTTATACTATATAGTAGATTTTCATAATTTGTAATAATAATGTTCTAGTATTAATGAAAGAGTTCAACTAGTTGCAACTCTTGCTGAGATATCAATTTTTTACTTTTCTCTGAGTTGTATAAAGGTCTTTCCTTCTTCTGAGACCTTTTTTCATTTTCCAATAGAGTTAGTTTATAAACTTCTCTATATTTCTGATTGAGATAGGGCACTATATAGTCTATGATAGTTCTTTTCAGCAGAATGAGGCTGTCTCAACCTTGATTGCTCAAGAGTACACATGGTTCATCTTATCAGAAAATGTATATTCTTCTATATCCAGATTCTTAATGTCCTGATTAGATTCAAAGAAGAGGTTTTTAGTATAAAGTGGTATAAATATTTCCAAAATAGTCTACTCTCCTAATTCTAGAATAAGGTTCTTATATAGCTTGACTGATTGGCAGTATACTTATAGAGGAGCATTTTTCTTAAAGTAGTTCACCTAGAGAAGATACACTTCTTTCTTATCTGAGCTTTCAAATCCTTCAGTTTGTCTTATACCTTAAGTTAGTTTGGAGACTTCTTGTAGTTGGAGACTCTTGACCTTTGAAAATGGCTTGTGCAATCTTTTGCCCTTTATGGATTTAGTTCTATTCTATACTACTGTGTCTAGAATAATCTTTATTTCACTTATAGATTTATAGTATACTGTTCCTCCTTCTATAGTTATTTCTTATCTAGTGAGTCCAGATCTTGAGAGCAGTTAGATATAAGTTTCTTTAGAGTAACTATATAGCTAGTTCTGTACTAAGTACCATATTCTTCCAGACTTGATGAATTTATCTCTAAGATTTTGAAGATTATATTCTAAATCTTCCTCATAAGCATTTTTTGAAAATTTGGCCTTGAGATATAGTAAGATATACTGTGCAATATCTTTACTAAGTTTTGGTTATTTTTGAGCTAAAGCTTCAGTAGATATATGCCTTTATACTCTAAGGTTGAGGTGTGGCTATCTGACTCTAATAGAGAAATCTCAGAGGTAATTTATTTCTTTTTTTTCTCATAGGATCTGGGGCATCTATAAAGTTGATAATATCTACTGCCTATCCTTGATGGGTTTTATATCTAATGAGTGCTAGAATGTCATTTTCTAGATCATAGATCTTGGGGGTCTTCTTCTTTGGTTTCCTGATCTGGTTTATTCAGATCTGAGCTCTGTTATCTTCTTTTTTGAGTATATATAGTAATATCTTGGTTGAGACAGATCTTCTAATGTAGATAGTCTCAGCAGTCTGGGTGTTTTCCATGATTACAATATCTCATTACTCAAAAATACAACTCTTGGTTATTGACTTTACTGTCTTGGAAATTGATATCCATCTTTATCAATATGAAAAATAAAATTCTAAACTCTCTGAACATTTGAAATAATGGTAATATAGTATTACTTAACTAAATTATCTAATCTAAAGAATAATTTATTTCAAAATATTGAGTATAAATAGTATATTATTTATAGAATAAACAGAGTAATTATATATCAAATTAGTTATAAATACTTTACTAAATCTCACAAACTAATTCTTAGCTAATATATATAAAATACCAGAAATTATATTGAAATTAAATCAGCTCTTAGTTAAGTAATAAATGTAAGTCTCTCTCTCAATATATTCTTATAAGTTCTTGGTAATGATATTTAAGTAACTCTAATATTTCTGACTAAACTTTAGAAGTTTAACTAACTACCTTACTGAGAACTGGTAGATATTATTATAATATCTATAAAAATCTTCAATATCTACATCTATACTACTATCTTCTCTAGTATCTGAATCACACCATTCTAGTAGTTCTTTCTCTTTCTTAGCAAGCAGAACTTCAATGTGATTGATAATACTCAGATAGATAGGTATGACCATTCTCTGGAAGATTGAGAGTATATTGCAGAGTCTAACAAGTAATTGGAGGTATTCAAACAATTTTCTTAGAGCAAGGAAAGCTGTTTTCTAAATACTCTTAGGGTCTATAAGGATCTTAAAAAGATTTATACTATTGTAGATTCTGGTATCTTATAATTAGTCTATGAGATTATTAATTTTAAGCAAAGGGTAGATATCTTTTTCTATTACTAAATTGAGCTTTCCATAGTTTATACAGAGTTTCTATTCTCCTTTCTTGAGTATATATATATATGGCTAGCCCAAAGGCAGGTGGAGGATTAGATAACTCTATTGTCTAAGAGTTTCTGAATATATTTCTTCTCAAATATCTTTAGGTGATAAAGTATTCTATAAGGCTTCTATTAGATAAGAGTTATATTTCCTGTATTTATACTATAGTAATATAATGGGTTGTATGGCAGATTATCATAATCTATAATAAAGATTTTCTAATATTTATGAAGGAGTTTTATAATCTACTGCTATTATGGGATATTTAATTCTTCTCTAATATTAAAAAAAGACTTTACTTTCTCCTGGATTACAGAAAGACCTTTCCTTTCTTCTGAGACCTTCTGCTATTTTCTAATAGGTTTAGTTTATAAACTTCTCTGTATATCTAATTAAGATAGGGCACCAGATGGTCAATAATGGTTTCTTTCAGCAGAATGAGGCTTTCTTAGCTTTGGTTAATTGCTTGAGAGTATACAGAGTTCATCTTATCATGAAATATATATTCTTCTATATTTAGATTCTTGATGTCCTCATTGGGTTCAAAGAAGAGATTTCTAGAATCAGATGGTGTGAAGATTTTGAAAATAGTCTGCTCTCCTAGTTCTAAGATGAGATTCTTATATAGCTTAACTGATGGTAGTATACTTACTAAGGAGTATTCTTTTTGAAGTAGTTAACCTGGAGAAGTACACATCTTTCTTGTCTGAGCTTTCAAATTCTTTAGTTTGTCTTATACCATAAGTTAGTTTGGAGACTTCTTATAGTTGGGGAGTCTTGACCTTCATGAAGATTACTTGAACAATCTTTTGTCCTTTATAGATTCAGTTCTATTCTATACTGTCCATTATTTAGGATGATCTTGATTTCATCTATTTATCCAGAATCTATTATTTCTCCTTCTACAGTTATTTCATATCTAGTAAGTTCAGACCTTAAGGTTAGTTGGATGTAAATTCCCTAGAGTAATTATATAGCTAGTTCTGTGCTAAGTCCTATTGTTCTTCCAGACTTGATAAATTCATCTCTAAGACTGCAAAGATCATATTCCATATCTTTCTGATAAGCTTTAGTTAGAGGTTTGATCTTAGAATATAGTAAGATATACTGGACAATATCTTTACTGAGTTTAGGTTATCCTTGGGCTGAGACTATAGTGGACATAAGCCTCTATACTCTAGATTGAGGTGTGACTATCTAATAGAGAGATCTTAGAGACAGGTCTCTTTCTCTGCTATCTTACTGGTCACAATAGTTTGGTAGACAATCTTCTGAGTCCACTTTCCACAATTACTACCCCCTCTACCTCAGGTTGGATTGCTGTGTCTATTGCAGGGAGGGAAGACAATAGTGATGAGTTGCCCCTTTATTGGTGTCAGATCAGTGTTTTCTCTACTTTTTCACAGTTTCTGATACCTTTGGCTGCATCTGGAGTACATCTGTTTTGGTGTAGTGCCTTCTTCCTTTTGCTATTACCAACAAGGTATTGTCTCAGTATATTATGGGTTGTATAGGAAGTTGGCCAACCTTGGGTATCAAGTACTCAGTATAGGTTACCTACAGGTCCTTGGTATTTATAGTGAGGCCCTCTGGCTTTGGCGAGCTTCCTGGTGAGTGCAGTTCTGGTATAGGTGACTGCTTTTTGGTGTTGTTGGGATGGGAGAAGAGATGGCTGTCATAGATAGAAGAAAGGGTGATTACAGTGAACTAGTAGGGTACCAGACTGGGGGTGGTTGTCAGGGCTGGAGCAGGTACTGCTTCAGTGGGGCCTTTTGATTGGTGCAGAGTGGTTAGGTGGTAGGTGTCACTCTTAGCTTCTTTTGGCAATTCAGTGGGTTGGGCCTCAGTCATTGGGGGGAGTCAGGGGGCCCAAGGCTACCCATTTCAGATTTCTTGGCTATACTCAACTGGAACTGGGAGCTGATATGACAATGGGATCAAGGCCTGCAGGCTTGAGTAGTGAGATATTGGGGTCTCCTCCCACCTCACATGTAAGTCCTTTACTCACCTCAACTGAGAGAACCAGGCCCTACCTGCCATGATGTACTTTGATGAGGGTTTTTCTTTGCCTATCATTCTCTTTAGAGTGACAGGGGTTATTCTATTCAGCTCAGGTGTGGCCTTGTACATACATTGGGGTCTCAGGTATGTGCTTTCAGTTGTTGGCATATGGCTGGGTTCTCCCTGGTGGTAGGGAGAGTATGGTATACAGAATGAGGTATGGGCCAATATAGGCCCTGCTGCACCTGACATAGTCGAGCTGCTGGACAATAGCTAGCCTAGATTAATGGGGGAGCAGTGCTTGATGAGTGATGGGGGAGGGTTTTGACCTATATAGTCTAGGTTCCCTTCCAATAAAAATCTGTGGGACATTGAGTCTATTAAAAAAA
>RBNI01004810.1:0-13427 GCA_003990745.1 Jimgerdemannia flammicorona | reverse complement strand
GCAGGACTTGGTGTGGTCATCTTTCCGACTCTGTTTCTTCCACTCACAGTATATCACGTTGCGAATGCTGTTACAACATCTCTACCTACTGCGAGTATGGCGTCGTCGAAGCATGCATCCCTCCATGCTGGGACTAGGACGAACCTCGGCGGACAGTTGTGATGCAGTCAACGGAATTGGCTAGGCAGGACTTTACGAGGTGGGAAATTCAAAAAGATCGATTCACGACTTTTTTTCGTCGATTCAGTCTGCGTCCCGTAGGGCAAAAATCTACCTATTGCTTGTGTGGCGTTGCCGAAAGAACCATGTTTCCGTGCTGTGAATAGGAGGAACCGCGGCGGACAGTTGTGACGCTGTGAACGGCATCGGCTGGACTGGACTTTGAGGTGGAGAATTCAGGACGAAGGTTCCGACTCTGTTTCCTCCGATTCACTGGACATCACTTATGGCAGCAATCTCCACCTATTGCGTGTATGGCGTTGCCGAAGGATGCATCTTTCTATGTTGCGACTGGGAGGAACTGCGGCGGACCGTTGTTTCGCTATGAATGGCACAGGGTAGGAAGGACTTCGTGAGGTGGGGAATTCAGAAAGATAGCTTCAAGGCTTTCTACGACTCTATGGCATGCCTTCTGCGAGTAAAGCGTTACGTAAGCATGCTTACTTCCACGCTGTTATCAGGAAAAACATCGGCGGAGAGTTGTGGACACCGTGCACGGCTTGGGCGACATCTTTGCTGGACCGGGGCAGCCGATTACATCGATAATATGCTCCACGGGATGAAGTTCCTCGATGAATTATATTTTGTATTGAAGATTAAAAACGAGCGGGTAGTGTTTCCCCCAAGGATGGTGCGTGGAGGCTACTTGGAGCATCTATTTGGACAATTGTGCGTCAACATTGGTACGTAGTGTAAAAGAGGAAAGATTGAGTGGATTTGGGAATCGTGACGATTTTTTTGTTTTTTGTTTTTGTTTTTTGCTTTTTTTTGGGATACATAAATTGCGAGAATTTTTTTCCAGCCATTCTGACCGTTTCTTTATGCAGGGCACCCGCGAGCAGTTTGCTATCGCGTGATCGTCAACCCACTCCTCGTCATCCCAAAGAACCTTACTTTAAACGTCGCAGGGGTAACAATAGCCTCCACTTCATTTTCCCCACAAATTTTTAATATCTTCTCCCTTTTCGTGCCCACAAAGCAGACTCGACCGAACTCGTGAAAAAACTCCGTGCATTTACAACGCGGTACAGAACCATGACGAATTTATGCTGACGGATACAAAAAGCCTTCAAGTGACACGATTTCGGCCTACGCAAACGTCCGCAATAAACTAGCCGCCGTGGCGCTCGTTAACCTAGCCGCCGTGGAGTTTGATAACCTAGAAGCCGTGGTGCTCGATAACCTAGCCGCCGTGGCGGTCGATATCCTAGCCGCCGTAGAGTTTGATAACCTAGCTGCCGTGGTGCTTGATAACCTGGCAGCCGTGGTGCTTGATAACCTAGCCGCCGTGGTGCTTGATGAGCCATATTGCTTAGGATTTATGATATGATCGAGGTCGCCCTTCATTATATGAAAGAACAGGAGGCCGATGGGCATTGGAATTGTTAAATATAGGGCGGTGCGTTGAAGAATTGGGTGTGTCGGGTTTTGGGCTCGCGGCTCCTGCGAAGTAATTTGTATTGCGCGAGATTGATAGAACGAATATCAATGATCTATTATGGAAGTTTTTTTGTGGATTTTTGCCGTCGTTTGTGTGTGGGATCATTATGCTGCAGTCTCAACATTTTTGCATGTGTCGGAAAGGCATGCTGTGAAGTTTTTGACATAACAGCAACCCATACAATTTCTCTTCCATGTATGCCTGACCTGACAATAATAAACAAAATAGACATGTTGCGTCGAAGTTATTTTATTTTAGAAAAGTTGGCTGCAGAAGGGAAGAAGAAATTGAAGGTCAGGGGCGCAGGCGGAATTATTCAAGTGCTAGGCTATATCAACACTTGAACAAAGAAGACAAATAATGAGGTATTTATCGGTCACAAGGAAAACGTCAACGGCAGTCTGAGCTTCGTTTCATACGAACAGTAGTCATCAAATCTTTAACTCGAGTATATACGTGACCCCCAAAAAGCAATCACTTCGCCAATCATCAAATCACCAGATTTTGATGCTAGCAGAAGATATTCGCTGTGGAGCATTGGATGGCTGATGAGTTGTGGGTAAGGTCACATGAAATAAAGCATTCAATCATTGTAATGTTGAACTTGAGTTTTGCCGCCATTGCTTAGGAGGCAGAATGACTGCTTTTGCAATATGATTCGGAATAGTAGACGTGCGAAACAAGATGTTGCTCATTCAACACGAGTATAAAAGGTTCAACCTTTAATACTTATCTCTACCTCTTTCATTTTTTTTTTTAAGCTATGATTCGACGCAATTATATTTCTGGGCCGCTTAATGTGTAATTTGACTTAAAGGTTCTGAAAGGATCGGATGGGATAGGATCTATTTGAACACATATATATTTGGTCAGTATATTGTTTTCGGATCGGGTTGCTTCTTATCCAAATTTCGGATATCAAACAACGATCAAACGCAGAGCTACAAATAATCACCCAGCGATTATTGAGAGTAGAATGGCAATTATTCCCAAATCAACGAGAGAAAATTAACCATCATGGCCCGGAAAACAGCAAGGGGGCCTATCATTCTGAGGCAAACATGAAACAAGGAAACGGGCAGTCCAAAATTTTAGTGGAAGATATAGTTTGCAGGTCGTTTTTTGTGCAAGAGCATTGGAACGTGATCCCCTTGTAGCTTATGATTGGAATTACTTTCCTTCCCGCCAATGACCGGCGTCGACAATACCTAAGCCTCCTTACATAATCTAATGGATGAAGACGACTGCTCCGATATTGAAAGTGTATTCTGTAATTCAATATATACTCATTTCCTCCACAAGCTATCCAAACTCAACTCACGAAGTCTACCTCCTTACTATGGATGATGGCTCTGATGGTATCGGCCGCTTTGCTTTCCCCATCTTCCTCCGCCTCAAGATGGAGAGCGAGGTCGCCACCTTGAGTACCACATATCTATTCTAGTGCCCAACGTGTATGCCTAGTTTCTGTCCCCGAGAATGTCGCGGGCGCCGAGTACATGGACCTTGAGGAGGTCGCAGGGAGTGTCCTTGTGATATATGTGGCATAATGTGTCTATGGGTCATTGGCAGCAAGTACTACGCCAAGTAGTCGATATCGCCTAAAATATGATTTTAAACAAAATTTTTCCGTTTAGTTAATAAGGTGGACGGCATTTACATTGGAAGACATAGTGTCACTTATTGATTTATGCTAATAGAATGGATCATATGTCATTCTCGTATTTCGATGCCTGCCGAGCGAAATTAGATGACCCACGATTCTCCCTCGCCGCTAATTCACGAATATAAAGAATAAATATCGTTATAGTGATTACATGAGACAGTCAAATTCCTAGATGAAACGATATATAATAGGCACTCAATAATACAGGGGAATCTCTGACAATCCGTAAGAAAAGGATTTTTTAATGACCACATAACGAAAATTAAAATTAACCACGGATTGCAAACTGAATAACTGCAACGAGCGACTGCCGGTGACGATTGAATGGAATCGGATAATCCGAGATCCGATACGAAATATGAGATTACTGGGAGGAGGAGGAGGAGCAAGAAGTGAGGGCTGGTGCTTAGGCCAGGGAGAGTGGAGATGAGGGGCATGCACAGGGTATGGTTTGGGGTGCCTGACATGGTGTAGGAAGGGCATTTGGTTGGGGTCGCTGAGAAGGAGTTGCAGGATGTTCAGGTAGAGGAGTGGGAAAAGTTGGCAAGTGCTGGTGCTCATGTCACAATGAGGGGAAAGGGAAGACCTAAGATCCCTGGAGGGAAGAATATCAGTAACTTGTGCTAGATAAGTGTGATGGTGAATAATATGGCTGCAGTGGAGCTAGGGGAATTTGACTTCAGGACTATCAGTGAGAATCACTGGGCAAGGGTGCTGCAAGGTGATGGACTTGTGGAGAAGCTGCAGGCAGAGGTGTTGGCTATATTCCTGGAGGAGGAAGGTTATGAGATTGATATAGTGAGAGAAGCTGAATTGATAACAGCTGCTGGGGAACATACTGTCTTCTGGAGGAAGCAATAGTATAGAGTGCAGCTTTGGCAGGAGATATGTGCAGAATATTAAGAGAAGATGGAGGAAAAGAATGATGAGGTATTGGCCAAGATACTGCCTGGATTAGAGGCTAGGAAGGTTGAGGAGGAGGAGGCTATTGCAGAGCACAGTCTGAACTTAGCTCAGGAGGAGATGAGTGTAGAACTATGAGAGAATTGAGAATGCTATATACTATTATCTTCTTATAAATAGTACAACCAACATTTTCTTGCTAAATGTGAATAGACTGAGGGGCTCTAAAAGATATAGAAATATTTTAGCTTAGTTGAGAAGATTGGATGCAGATATTTTTGTATTACAGGATATATGCTATAAGGGAAACTTGGATGATCATAAGTGGGTAAAGGAATGGGGCTACATAGCAATATAGAGGGGTAAGATCAGAATACTGGTACAAAAGAGCTGAGGAGATCTTTGTGAGGTTGGGAATTGGGAGAAATCTTTAGTTTGGAGAGAGTAGTAGAGGCCTGAGTGAGAGCCAGTAGTTGTCAGCTCTTGCTATTATCCTGCAGTTAGAGAGGAATGAGTGGAGTGTATGGATGATCTTTGTGAGTATAAAGCACTTGCTGAGGCTTGTGTTAATATACTTGGTAGAGATTTTAATATGGTGTGGAATTTACTGTTGGACAGAACTGAGGAAGGAAGAAGTGCTGGAGGCAGGAGTAGCAGTCTGGATATCTGGGAGAAGGTAGAGCATCTAAGTTCTTTAGTGAATACTGACAGGATATTGTAGTGAGACAGATAGATTTACACCCACTGGATAAATAGACTTGGAATGAGGATTGACTAGATACTGACTGCTGACTACTGGGGGATAGATGTCTGAGTAGATCTAAAGGTAGAGTATTACTCATGATCAATCATTAGGGGCTGATAGAGTATAGTTGATTTGGGGAGAGTGGAGATAGGTCTGTATATTGACATCTCAATTTCTCTTTACTGATAGAGCTGGAGTTGTGAGATGCTTAAGTGGTTGATATTGAATCAAAGATTGTTTACTAGAATCACAAAGAGTTCTCTGTAGAGATCTGTAGAGTAAAGTTGAAAGAGGCTGCTAGAGTATACTGGAGTGAGACTAGTAGGTTTCAAGGAGTGTAGCAAAGATAGAGAGTGAGATAGATTTCTTGTAGATTAGAAAGATTATAACTAGAATGGGCCAGTATATTGTATCAGGAGACAGTAGTAAATTGGTAGCTTATATGGATATATTTCACATTATACAAATATATATTACTATATTTTGCACAGTTTTTTAGCAAAAGATATTAAGAATATAATGTCAATTCAGAGTTCTGAGGAGTATACAGATGGGATAACCCTAGTGCATTTGACTAGCAGTATATAGGGAGGAGTTATGGCTTGGAGAGAGGTCTGTTTAGCTCTTATACAGATAGATATAGGGTTGGCAGTAATAGGAAGAAAGGCACTTGAGGTCAGAAGGCTAGAGCATGAGCTTTGCTGATAAGGTCAAGGCTGAAGATTAGTTTGTAGGTTTGGATGACTGGCTGTAGAGAGGCAAGAAGAAGATAAGAGCTGCAGAGTCTGGAGGGACTGCTCTGGATGATATTGGTGGTAGGACTGGGAAAATAGTAGTTGAGAGGGAGAGGGGGACTACTGATGGAGTGACTGCTAATCTGGAAAAAAATCCAGATATAATAGTTGATGAAGGGTCTGGGCAGATGGGAGTATGAGAACTGGAGACTTGGTAAACAGTATAATGGGTCTGGTGGTAGTGCTGTTATTCAAGAAATCAGTGTCTGAATTTATCTTAACTCTGTACTTCCAGGGCTTAGTAGTTATGGTAAAAATAATTCTAGAGTTGCTGGCTCAGAAGATAAAGGGGGCAGTCTCAGTGAAGTTTCTAAAGGGCTCAAGGGGATTGAGGAGGGCTTTGAGGAGGAGGATTAGATGCTGGGAGCAATGGAGAAAGAGGTGGTGGTCAGGGGAGTAGTGATCTCAATAGTGAGATATTTATACTGAAATTCCTGAGTGGTTCAGTTGATGGTGGCAAAAATTCCTACTGTAAAGAAGGAAGAGATCAGAAAACAGATTGTTGATACTATCAATGAGTATAGAAATGTAATAAATGTTTGATTCTGGGTCTGAGAGGGTATGGACTTCAGAGCAGATAATATAGATATCTGGGTAAGTCTGGTAGAGAAGAAGAATATAGAGAAAGAGAGGGATAGGTTGATGGTGCAGAAGTGGGACCCAGTAGAGTGAAAGGTATCAAGAGTGAAGGAGATACTGAGGAGGAGGGAGCTTTGCTAGAGGTGTTGAAGGATTTGGTAGAGATAGTAGAGAGAAGGAGAATGACTTAGAAGGAGATTGAGGCTAAGATAGTAGTAGAGATTATCAATGGCAAGAGGGTGTATCTGGATTAGACTGCTTGAGAGAGGGCTCAAGAAAGGCAGTAGCAAAGAGAGTTATTGGCAAGTTTGAAGAGAGGTCTAAATATAGTGGGGATAGCTGAGATGGCTGAGTCAAGGTCAGTACAGCAGAGATGTCAATAATATAAGAGAGGGACCTGGAGGAGTATGTAGCTCAAGAGTGAAGCATAGTGGCTGAAGATGTAGAGATGGAAGAAGTGACCCAGGTCCAGTATGAGGTTCTAACTATGGAGGAGGTGAACAAGTTGCAGAATGTATAGGAGAAGGACTGGGATGAGTCAATGAGGGCAAATGATAATAGTGGTCAGGAATTTGAGGGGTAGAGGGTAGACTGGGGAGAGGAGATAGTGGGAGGTGAGAAATAGTTATAGAAGGTACTGTCAAATATTATAGCTGAGTTAAGAGGGATTGACTTTTATGTTATTAGTAAGGTATTCTGGAGAGATGTCTTGTGAGGAGAAGAGGTGGTATAAAGACTTCAGGATAAAATAATGGCTGCTCTACTGGAGGAGGAGAATTATAAGTCAATGAGAAGAAGGAGATAGAGCTTTTGATAATTATAAATAAGCATGCAGTATATCTGTATGGTCTGAGGAAGGGGTTGGCTAAATAGTAGGTAGTGTGCAAAGAGTACTAGATGTCCATAGAGATACTGGATGGGGAAGACTATTAGGAGGTATTAATAGCTCTAGATGCTCAGTAGAGAGAAGTGATTGAACTTGAGGCAGAAAGGAACTTAGAGATAGCTAGGGATATTGTGAGTATAGAATTATAGAGCAGGCCATTCTTCTCTATATATTATTCTCTATGAACAGTATAACTAGAATCTTCTCTTTGAAAATCAATTGGTTAAGGGGAGTAGGGTATTATAGAAACATTTTCTCTTGGCTATTGGGGCTGGATGTGGACTTATTTTTGTTACAGGATGTGTGATATGATGAGAATATAGGACTGAACAAGAGAATAGAGGGGGGGGCAGTACCTCTCAGGATACACAACTTTTGGAAAGCAACTACAACATCATTTTTGGAGAAAAGAGACTAGCAACATGGCAACTGACAGGCAATCTGAAGTGCATATTGGGCAGGGCAGCCCGAGCACATTTGACTAGCAGTATGTGAGGAGAGGCCCTGGTCTGGGGGGAGGTATGCGGGGGCTGCTGGCAGGTGGATGAGATAGAGAAGGAGGTGGTAGTGGAGGACAGGGATCTGGGAGGATGAGCTTTGCTGAGACAGTGAAGGGGAGAAGGCAGACAATGGGGCTGGAGGGTTGGTTGAGGAAAGGTAAGGAAATGGAGAAGGCGACAGTATATGGGGGAGTAGCCCTTAGCAGAGAGGGCAGTGGGGCTGGAGGTGTAGTGGCTGGGGGGGGTGTGATGGCTGATGGAGACAGGACTGCTAATCTGGAAAAAAATCCAGATGTGACTGTGGATGGTGCAGCTGAGCAACTGGGGCCTGGGAGACAAGGAGATTTGGTAGATGGTGTGATGGGCCTGGCAGTGGCACCATTACTCAAGAATTCAATCTTGGTATTCATGGTGACACTGTGCTTCCAGGGCCTAGCAGTGATGGTGAAAATGGTACTGGGGCTGATTGCTAAGCAGGTGGCTAGAGTGGCATCCATAAAGTTTTTGAAGGGACTGGAGGGAGTAGAGGTGGGCTTTGAGGAGGCTGACCCTTTGGAGTAAGTGTTGAAGGTTAGATTGATAGTTGAGGAGGTGTGTGTTCTGATGGCATGATGCCTGAAATGGGATCCCAGAGTGATCCAACTGCTGGTGAAAGGGGTGCCCACAGTGACAGCAATGGAGACAAGAAGGAGAGTTGAGGAGGTCATAGTGGAGTATGGAGAGGTGGTGGATATTGGATTCAGGGTCTGAGAGGGGACCTCACTCAGGACTGGAGATGTGGATGTGAGGATTCAGCTGGCAGAGAAGGAGGCCACCAGGAAGGCAAGGGACTGGCCTTTCAGTATGGTCTGGGGTGCAATCGTGTGCAAGATGATGAGGGTGAAGGGGAGTGAGGAGGAGGAAGAGGACCTATTGGAAGTGCTGGAAGAGTTGAGTAGTATGGTGGAATGGCAGGCAAAGGCTTGGAGGGTCTTTGAGGAGGCAATGCACTTGGAGGTGGTGGATGGGAAGTGGATTCGAGTGAGCAAGGAGCGGTGGGAATGAGATCAGAGATGTAAGAGACAGAGGAAACTGCTGGCAAAGATGAAGAGTAGGCCTCAGAAGGATACAAGCAGGATGGTGGACACAGGGGGGGCCAAAGTGAGTGTCTGGGCAGGCAAGGGAAGTGAGAGTGCTGGGAAGGAGACTGGGGAGAACAGGGAGGCAACTGGCAAGGACCCATATCCAGATGGTACACTGGAGGTTTGGGATGAGACATGGGAGGACTCTCCTACCCCTACTCCCCTTATCAGGCAGAGCCCAGCTTCCTGAAGCAGGGTGGAGGAGGATGTACTGATGCGGGGGGCCCAGAAAGTGCAATTTGGAGTCCCAGAGGTGGTGAAAGGGGGACAAGTGGTGGCAGTTGGTGAGGAGGAACTGGTGGATGTCCCAGAGGAGTGGGATGAAGCTGCGAGTGCTGGGGCTGACACCACAATGCTGGATGGTGGGAGGCCGGTGACCCCTGGAGGAAAGGAGGTGGGGAACCTACTTTGGATGTGGAGGATGATGAACAACCTAGTGGCCGAGGAGCTGGGAGAGGTGGATTTGAGGGTAATGAGCGATGAGCATTGGGTGAGGATTCTGCAGAGGGAGGGGGTGGTGATGGCATTGAAGGCAGAAATTCTTGTGGTGTATCTGAAGGAGGAGGGCTATGAGGTAGATAAGGAGTGTGAGACAGAGATGGTGGGAGTCACAGGAGAGAGGGCTGAATACTACTGGACCAAGCGTCATAGACTGCAGCTCTGGCAGGAAGTCTGCCTGGAGTACCATGAGGAATTCAAGGAGAAGGCAGATGGGGAGATGAATGAGCTGTTGGCTGGACTGGAGGCTCAGAGGGCTGAAGAGGAGGCAGTGACCACAGAACATAATCTGGACTTGGCACAGGAGGAGATGAACATGGAGCAGTAGAGAAAGCTTGATAACACACCTTTTTTACTATAAATAGTACAACCAACATTTTTTCTTTGAACATGAATGAGTTACCGGGCACTTATCAA
This sequence comes from Jimgerdemannia flammicorona, assembly GCA_003990745.1. Classification (NCBI taxonomy): domain Eukaryota; kingdom Fungi; phylum Mucoromycota; class Endogonomycetes; order Endogonales; family Endogonaceae; genus Jimgerdemannia; species Jimgerdemannia flammicorona. Next base: position 3,658 of record RBNI01004810.1, on the reverse strand, counting down.
TGAAAGAACATTTTTACTTAGCTGAAGAGATTGGAGGCCAATCTCTTCCTCTTACAGGATATCAGGTATGAGAATGACTTGGATAGACTGGAATGGATGAAGGAGTGGGGAGGTGAGGCAGTCTGGAAGGGCAAGGTTGGGATTCTGGTGTAGAAAGGCAGAGGGGAGATAAGGGATATACAGAGCTGAGGGGATAGATTGGTCTGGGGGGAGTGGATATGTACAGGTTGGGAGCCAGTCATAGTGGGCTCCTGTTACTGCCCTACAGTATGGGGTGAATGTGTGAATTGGGTGAAGGGCCTACAGAAGAGTGGAATTCTTGTAGAGGTTGGGGTGGATATGCTCGGGGGGGACTTCAATATGGTCTGAGACATGTTGAGTGATAGAACTGATGGAGGATGAGGAGCTGAGGGTCAGAGTGGAGGACTGGCAGCATGGGAGGAAGTGGAAAGACTGAGTGCTCTGGTGGATGCGGGTAGAGAATGTTGGGGGGATAGGAGGGTGTACATGCACTGGGCCGGGGGCCTGGGGATGAGGATTGATTGGATTCTGACAGCCAGCTGCTGGGGCTTAGATGTTTGGAAGTCGCTGAAGGTGGAATGGTGTCCTTGGTCGGATCATTGGGGGCTTTTAGGACAGGGACATTTTAGGGGGAGTGGAGATGGGCCTGGACATTGGCATCTCAATTTCTCCTTACTAAATGATAAGATCAGGTGAGATGAGTGAGCTGAAGACATTCAACTGTGAGTGGAGTGCTGGAGGCAGGAAGGTGCCACAGTTGCTATTTAGTGGATGAGGATGAAGGAGATGGCCAGGACCTTCTGGAGTGAGGCTGGTAAGGAGGCTGGGAAACAGAGGAGGCAGCAGGTGCAGTGGGCTTCTAGTAGACTGTCTAGACTCTTGGAGGACTGGGCAAGACTGGTGATGTTGGAAGGGGAGGAGGACAGGAGATTGATAAGGGTGAGAATGGAGGTGGTTGAACTACAACAGGTGCTGCAGAATGAGGAAGAGGCAAGGGTCCAGGGTCTGGTGGCATGGCTTCGTTGGCAGGGGTTAGAGGAAGGAGAGCGGCCCTCAAAGTTTCTCATGAGAGCCCTTCAGGTGAGAAGGGTGCAACAAAGGTGGGAGGGGGGTGCTTGATGCTGATGGTATATTGGTGCATGGTGTACAAGACATTCTTAGATCATTAAAGGAGTATTGGAGTGGATTGTGGAGTGAGGAGGAGGGTGGGGCAGATACTGAGGACATTGACTGAGCATTGGAGGATTGGTACCCTACACAAGCAGATGGGCTGGGTGACTTAGTACTGCTGGTGCAAGAGGAGGAGATCTGCCAGGTTCTTGCTGCGACAACCTGGGGTACAGTGCCTGGGGAGGATGGTCTGCCCTGGGACTTCTGGAAAAAAATGGTGGGAGTCCCAGAAGTACTGGGAGAGATGATGGTACTGTGTGATTGGATTCTACAGACGGGGAGATGGGTGGGAGACCAGGATCTGGGGCTGGTGACATTGCTTTATAAAAACAAAGGAAGGCAAGAGGACTGGAAGAACTGGAGGCCAATTATGCTACTGGATATGGACAGAAAGTTGGTTACCAAAGTGGTGGTCACAAGGTTGCAAAAGGTGGCCCAGCAAGTCTTGGGTGATGAGCTGAGGGGCTTTGTGGGAGGCCGGCTCATCAGAGATGGCACAGCATGGGTTCATGGAGTTATTGAAGGGGTATGAGCCAGTGGACTGGATGGGCATCTGGTCTTTCTGGACCAAGAGAAGGCTTATGACTGAGTGTGATGGGTCTGGCCGGCAAAAGTATTGGATAAGATTGGGGTCCTGCACTAGTTCAGGACAGCCATGGTCAGCCTACTGGAAGGAAGTAGGGCTGCACTCATGTGTAATGGACACAGAGGAGTAGCATTTCCCCTGCATAGGGGGGTGCCCCAGGGGGACCCACTGTCTCCCATTTTGTATGCTCTTTCTCTGGAGCCCTTCATGGACAGTATCAGGCAGAAGATAGTGGGGCTCTCTATCTTTGGCATTGGGTGGAAAGTAGGGGCATTTGCAGATGACATGGTGGTCAGCCTGGGATCAATTGCAGATGTAGAGAAGCTCAAGGAGACAGTGGAGTGGTATGAGGTAAACTCTGGGGCTAGGCTTAATTGGCATAAGTGTGAAACAATGGTTTTGGGCAATGATCTGGTGGGAGGGGAGATTATTGGTACCATTGTCCCTGCTGGTGAGGCAGTATGGTACTTGGGTATTTATCTGTCAGTATATGGGTCGGTTCTGTCCAGACTTTGGTGGGAGCAGTGGGTTGGCTTCTGGGAGGAGGCCCTGCGGAGTTGGGGGGGCCGCCAATTGTCTCTGGCAGGATGTGTTTTAATATCTATTGGCTGCCGAAGTTGTGGTATCTGACTTATCATCTGGACTTCCCAGCTTGGGTGGTGAAGCAATTCATGAAGCTGGCCAAGGGGTGGATCTGGGCTGGAAGGCAGAGTCAGATCAGCTGGGAGGTCTTGTCCTTACCAGTGGCCAGTGGGGGACTTGGGCTGGTGGACTTTCCTAAGAGGCTGCACTGCTTGAGAGCATGGTGGCTGAAGAGAGCAGTGGAGTTGAGAGGGGGTGGTTGGGTCCCCCTACTGCAGAAAGTCTGGAAGATGAGGTCCTCTCTGGGTTCAACTGGTGATCTCCTAGCACTTGTGGGCCTTCAGAGCACTGAACAATTGTGATACAAAGGCTTCTGGTGGGGAGTGGCAGAAGGGGCACACTGCATTGGAATTAGGTGGCAGGGAAATGAAGGGGAGGCAGCTTAGGACTCAGTGATGTGGAGATGAGACCGAGTGTTACTGGGTGGCATTCCCTTAATTGAGTTTGACATTAGTGATGGGATTAAATGCCAATGGGGACTGGGCCAGGACCTGTGGCTGAGCAGTTGGCAAGGAGTAGGAATCAGCGAGGAGTGGGACTGGCATAGCATTTGGGCCTGGAGTGCCGAGGTGAGGAGGTGGCTGCTGCCAAAGTACTGGGTGGTTTGGTGGCATGTGCTGAGGCGGAATATCATACTCAACTTCCACTCTGGTCACCTTATCGAGAGAGGTTGCTTTGACTGTGAAGAGTGTTATAATGTAGGGCAGGAAGGGGGATATGTGCAGACACCTGAACATTGGCAAGGAGAGTGTGAGGTACTTAGTACCTTTTGGCAGAACATTGGGGATCATTTGGAGGTAGTGGGTAGGGGAGCTGGCATGCAGGGGCGATGGGAGGATTTAAGAGATAGATTGGAGGGGGGGGTGGGGAAGAAATGGTTAATATTAGGCTGGGCTTTGGCCATTTTGGTGGGGCTGGCCAGTCACTGGTTATTTGATTTTGAGGATGAGAGGACACTTGGCTCAGAGGTCAGACTGCTGAGGTGGCATAGCCTTATGGAAGACACCTTGATGGGCTGGTGGTTTGGTTGGGGGTTACAGGTGGGTCGAAGGTGTTATTTGGTAGAGAAAATTTGTAGGCAGAGTGGGGTGAGAGTTAGAGTTGCAGGTGAGAAAGTGGACTTTGTTCATGAAGGTGGGGGGAGTGGCACCCCTATGGGGATCAAGTAGTGGGAGGGTATCCTGTAAACTTATTAATAGATGGGTAATAAATGGCAGAGTCCAAGTGACTATAAAAAAA
>RBNI01004809.1:0-13428 GCA_003990745.1 Jimgerdemannia flammicorona | reverse complement strand
GAGGGGGTGGGGGACCGTGGAGGGTCGTCTAATCTAGGATGGTGTATATACAGTTCGTACGGTACTTTTGCGAGAGAAAAGGAAGAAAAGAAACAAATGTACATTTGGAGCAAACGTTCAAAATCAAATGCGAAATGACACCAGGCCAGTTACGCAGTAGTCTCATGCCTCCTCCCCCACACCTTCTTGCTCCCCGTCGCGAATTTAATTCCCAAACCACGTGGCTTCCTATTCTCCTGTGGCACGTCCTCGGCGTCCGACGAGTGGCACGACTCGGACGAGCTTATGGAGGTTTTGTCAGAGGAGGACGGAGAGAGGGATAGGGATAGGGGCTGCTCATCCCTATGACGCTTGTGGTCCTTGACGCGTCCGACAGCATGGGAAACTTTAAGCTGGGTTTTCTTCCACCAGGCAGGCGGGCATGTGATGCCATGGCGCTCCTGATATACAGTGGGTCGGAAATCTGGTGCGTCATCAGAGGGGGTGGTCGGGGAGGTTGAGGTACATGTCGGGGTAGATTTCGAAGGGATGGGTAATGTAGGTGCATGACGACGGTGGAACTTTGAACGGAGCTCATCGAGGACGATGGGGACGATGGAGGTCGTGTTTCGGCGGTGGTGGGTGGAGGCGTTGTCATCGGAAATGAGTTTCGGAGAGGCAGGCGGGGTGGCACGCGGGTGGGAATCGTCGTCATCGTCGCCGGTGAGGTCAACGGGGGAATCAGGCCAGACGTAATCGTCCGGGTGCTCATTGGGGGAGAGGAGGTTGTCGGTACGGATGGAAAGGGGGGTGAGTGGCGGAGAGAGGAGGGAGGAACGTGGGTAAGGGGAGAGGGGTTCAGACTGGGTGTCTGTGGAGAGCATGCTGTCATTGGTGTTGGATCTGAGGATAGGTGCTCTGATAGTATCATCGGCGCTGTCGCAGTGGGTGAACTTTACAAGGAGAGACGACATGACGCATGAGGCGAAGGAGAGGCACCAATAGAGCTGGGATTGGATGAGTACGAGGGGGTAAGCGGTGAGGGATTTGGTCTGGGCGGGATTGGCGAGGCAAAGCACAAGGGAGGCGATGAAGGAGGAGACGAGGGTTATGGTGAATGGAAGGGAGAATGAAATGTAGAGGGAGGATGACAAGACGAGGGACAAGGCCGACGCCATGGTAACGGTGGGTAAATAATGGCTATTCATGCTCGATAGAAGGTGGTTGCATGGAAGAAACGGAAGATGTATTGGGAACAATGGCCCTTATATCTAAGAAGGACATTGCGCGCTTGCGCGATCCAAAAAGGCAAGTCTGCGCCGATGCACTGTGATCGACGCTCGCGATTGCCTGGTAACCTGATTGACGCCGTAGCACCCGTTCGATTGGTTCAAGGCACATCAGGCAATTTAAGGCACTACGTACCATTCTTGCCCAGTGATCACGTCATGACGTTGGCTAAGGGCGTAAAGCTCTTTGGCTGAAACCCTCACTCATAAATATCATGAGCTTCATCGTCACCTCAGCCCGCCCACTCGTGAAAAATAATAACACGCCAAGAAAAAAAAAACTGCAGTTACCGGGACTTTCCGATGAGTAGGCCAAGCCCCTGATGGAATCGATGGAAAACTCCGGAACACAGGCCACCCTTTTGGCTCCACGGGTGTCGCACCCAGCCGTAAAATGGGGTCGCCAGCCAATCGTTAGGGAGCCCGTCCTTGTATGCAAAGCTATGGGTGAGCCTGGATAATGTCCAGTGCAGTACTTAATCTGCATTATCAAGCCTCCGTTCTCCCAACTCCCCCCCCCCTCCCTCCTCCCCCCTTTTATTTTATCTTTTGGGTTTCCATTTCACTATTTTATTTATTTTTATCCCATTTCTTGTGACTAGGCAAAAAATAAATGCATTGGCCCACGTTCACTCAACCTCGTGCGGCGAATACCTAATAATGGAACGTGCCGTCCTTGTAGCAGGTCAAAGAATGAGGCCGGAAACGGATGTACATACAAATGAATAAATGGTTTGCCATGGGAAGAATAGTACGGTTCGACTCAGGGTGAGAAAGGTGCTCGGCATCACCAATGGACGAGGGGCAAAATGTCGACGGGAAGCTCGATTGTCTACTTGAATGTTGGGAAGGTCTGCTTCTGATTATGTCGCGACGCTTCACGTCATTTGCGCATGGCATTCCGTGACCTACGTAAACGCCACATACCAAAATCCCGCTGGCGTTGAAATCTCGGTCGTACAATTCATCGACCGGTTCTCCGGCTATTCGTTGTATGCAATGGTAAACAAAGGGAAGAAAGAGCCGCGTGCGCGACCCCCATCCATTCGAACGGGAGTTTTCAAACTCAAACGTGAACATCACATCGATTATCCAAATATATTTCTTTTTCCGAGGTTCCGCGCCCGGTGTGTACGAAACAAGGACAATCATGATTAGGAAATTATTTATTCGTGAACCTAGAATAAAGAATATCATATCAAAGATTCTGATCATACAAAAACAAGTTGCCCCACGCGACGCGTGACGCGCGACGTACGACGCGCAACACTCCTCACACCTTTCCAATTCGGGGTCACAAGTATACAATACGTCACCACGTATCTCATTTCTCATGAAAAAGGAAAATCGATCCAAAACGTCGGCACCGAACTTCCCCCAAAAAAATGAACTGTTTCTTGGTGCCACCTTAGGACATTATGCAGCTTCCCGCCAAGGAATCAACTGACTGGTTCCGGGATTCGTCCCGAAATAGGCTGGTAACGTTTGGTTGCGATAGGGGGGCGACGGCTAGTAGAACGAAGCGCGCGCCAAGCGAAGTTTAGGTGGATGGTGAACGACTAGGTGAGGAAGGGGAGGAACGTATAAAGGTTGGTACGATCGGCCTTGAACCTTTCCCTTTTTTTTTTATGTATTTATCAAAGAAACCGAAAATTATACGGTTTGAATCGAACCAAAAAAATATTATCACACCACTCATCCTCAAAATGCCTCAAGCCCCAGTCCGCCTTGTGACAATGGAAAACACAATAGAAGATATCCCCGAATACGACACGGGAGCCCTGAATGTCTTCATCTACTGCGTGGCGATGATGGAGGGCGTGTTCTGTTATCTTTTTTCTGCGCTAGGCTCGCTGCCCAGAGCGTTAACGTACCGGGCGGCGCACGATGAGGCACATGAGGTGTACGATGAGCAGGTTCATGAGACAGAGAGGATACATTTGGGGACGGTGGATGACGGGAGAGTGTTTGGGTTGGAGAAGGTGGTGAAGAAAGAGGCACATGAGACAGGGAGGATACGTTTGGGGACGGTGGATGACGGGAGGGTGTTTGGGTTGGAGAAGGTGGCGGAGGAAGAGGAGGAAGACTGGGAGTCGAAGGGGGATGGGGACGATCATTATGATTCGGATGGGGGGTCGTTTGACGATGGTAGGTTTTCTTTTCGTTCTCACGCATTGATCTACAAAAGATAAATAAGATTCCGGCTACAACAAAATCCACTAACGCCACAAACTACTTGCACCCATCCACAGACCGTGCATCCACCACATCCTCCATCACTCCTTCACGCGCCATCGACTCCACCATCTCCTCCGGAGCTCTGCCCTCCTCCTCGAATCCTGACATGCCAATGGCGCAACCGGCCAAAAACCGCAAGAAGAATTCATTCGTAGCTTTCTTCGAGTCAATTGGACACCCCAAGTCCAAGAGGTCCAAGAAGACTGGCAAGGGCACGGCGACGATTGAGTTCGGCCTTGTCACCAAACCGAAACAAATCTCGGATAGCGAGTCGGCCAAGCGGGCGCGCAAGCTGTTATTCCGTCGTCGTGGTGCCAGGAAAGAGTCGTCAGACCTTAGCTGCGAGGAGGGCGAGGAGAGCAAGTTTGAGGACGCTACTAGGGTGATGGCCAGGTCGCTGTTTGTGGTAACGGATAAGGTCACGAATGCGCGGTGGGTGCAGAGAACGATTGCGATTGTGGAAGAGGAGAGGAAAAAAAGGGGGGAGGGGAGCAGAAGGGCATTGGATTCCTCTCATTAAGGACGCATGAGTGGATAATTGAGCATTCAACAAGATGTAAAGGTCTCGAATTGGATGGGATATAGAGGACAATCTTGTTTTGGGTGCAATGTTGCTTGATCCAATGAACAATTCCAATTCCGCAACTCATGTTCCCCCCTCTCCCCCTTCATTCTGCCATATACACAACATACCCATCCATTCATTATTATATGCACATAACGCCACTATCAGGCAGCTCGAGACGTCTATACACCCAACCCTAATACAGCACGTTTTCCCGATTTGTACATATATCCCTCCTTCTCGCCGTTTCTCGTTGATTATCTATAGCTAGACTCAATTTCATATGTTTTAGAAAAGAAAGTTAAATTAAAAGCCGTGGGACAAACATTTCCTCTAGCAGTAACAGGAGGAGTGAGACTAGAGCAAAAGCTAAAGGGAACCAAACCTACTGGGAAATAATTTTGGTGTAGACGGTAGTTTTTTAATTGATGTCACGAATTTTGTTGCGCCGAACAAGAGCCCCTTCTCGAAAATTGGACGTATGTAGGAAATGAGGTGCGTCTTGTTTACTTGGCCTCCAACCTTGTGGTCCGTGGAACATCAGTTGCTCAGCTTGGAAAGCTTGCACGCTGTGACCGGCAAACATGGGTTTCAAGACCTCAAGACTGTTTGCTGTCCTCTCTGGATACGAGGGCCCACGCACATTTTTGGGTGTTTGCAAGGCGGACGCTTGATTCCTTTTCTGTCCTCTTCTTCGAGATCCACAGAGAGCGTCTGGGTGTTATTGCGCCCGATTATGGAAACCGGGTTTGTTGCCTCACAGGCCACTTCCAGATCGTCCTTTCAAAAGTGGCAATTGCCAGGTGCGAGGGGGTGGGACGCTTCTCCCATTTTTTATTTTTTTATCTCACCACGGGAAGCCAATGTCCAGGTAACTGTCCCACCAATTTTTTTATCGTGTCTGGGCTGTTCGAAGTGGCGAAGCCATCGATGTAGGCTTTTGTCCGCTTCAGTGGCTCCAATTCGTGGTGAATGATGACGATAGGGCGGACTGGGAAAATTTCTGAGGAAAGTTTCTGACCTTGTAAGTGCTTTTTTGGGGGGGGAGAAACCGCAGCGATCACACATTGTTAGATACAACGGATTTACAAGATCCAAAGTCGGGAGACCTGTCTTTTGTAATCTCGTCCTAAAAATAGAAATAAAAATCATATGGGGTCTTATAAAGCCCTTATTTCGTCCCTTCCGCTCCTCTCGACAATCATGAATCCCCTCGTCTGCTGGTCACAATGCCGAGCTTTATAATGCCCTCGTTTCGTCGTCTTGTCTTTCCGTGGGGACTCTCCCGCCGACGAATGCCACGAGCGACAACACGATGCTGTTAAACCTGGCGTCGTTTTGGAATAGCACCGTGACCCCAACACAAACTTCATGCCTCTGCGAGCCTTGGTAAATACCACATCCACTCGCCATACTTTTAATCCGAACCGCATTCAAGCGCAAGCGCCTCACCTTGCGAAACGCGACCGTCCTTCCTTGTATATACATGGTAGGTACGGGCTTTGCGGCTGGGCAGCCTGCAGCAACTGCTTAGCGACTTACGGCCCCCTCAGAAGCCCTCGGGGGTAAATCCATAATCCAACTTCGCGTGCTCTCGGATCGATCCCTTTTGCGGACGCAAAAAACTTATCGAGTTGATTTCTATTTTGAGATGTGCAACTTGTTGAGTTGAATTCTATTTTGACATATGCAACTTGTTGAGTTGAATTCTATTTTAAGACATGCATCATTGGTAGCATCGACGGGAAGGACAAGATGTTCTTAGCACCGGGACCAGCCATCATCATGAGTCCGAGTGACTTTTTTAAAAAAAAAAAGAATTTATAGTTTATCCGGTGCGTTTGTTACTCCTTCATCGCGTCAATACCTCGAAGCTTTGAAGTACGCAGAAGCGGTATCGATATATATTAAAATCCAATCAAAATCCTTACGTCTCAACAGTGGACATCACCAGCAATGTGGAATGTCCTTTGGAAGGGAGAGAATGAAGCTAGCTCAGCCTCGTCAGTTTCATCCGTTGAGTTTGGCCATGCGCAAGCATCCCAACAAGTTGCTGGAGGACATCGTTCCTTGTACATTGCAGTACAATGTTCGGAGATGGGGCTCGCGAAAGTGGAACCCTCGGAGAATGTTTGGGCCAACAGCCAACGGGCTTCCAACGTAGAAACCCCTATTATTATTTATGTGTTATCTCTTCACCGGACAAATCACAACAGAGGTGCTCGCATTAATGTACGTTATTTCGTCGACTACACTGAAAGGATGGATTCTAGAATCGAGGAGGATGTTGTGCAAAAATAAAATAAATAAATAAAAAATTCACGACAGCGTAATGATGAGCTGATACTCCAATTGTGCTCGCCGTTAACTGACTTAGTTAATGACAGACTGTCTGCACATGGTGAACAACGTAACTGAAACGAAGCGATTTTATTCTCTTCTGCGCACCTATTCTAACCACACTACAGGATTATTTAGGTGACTCCGCAACATTCATGCCCATGGCAGCGAAGTGAGAGAAAACACAGGTCTTCACATCATTGAAAATCCTGGTGTTTAATAGCCACAGATTCAAGCAGCGGCAAGCATCGTCCTATCGGTTGGTTTGTTTAATGTACAAAAATGATGACAGCTTCCTTCTGACAGATTATATAAGAAAGAGAAAATAAAAAATGTGCACCAACCCCCTTTCATCTCTCTCTTTTTATTTTATTTATTTTATTTTTTTGCAAGTCATCCCAACTTGCCAATCTCGCATTTGGTTCGGTGCGAAACAGCTGATGGTGATGGAATGTGCGAAAACCAATCATCAAACATTGCTTTTGGTCAAAAGCATTAAATAATTTCTCATTCTTGTTGTCGGGCCTACAATTCTGGTGTTTTCTTTGCTCTGATAATAAACCTCATTTGATGGACGTTGGCCTTGCGTGGGTCATTGGGATCCCCTGCATACTACAAAAGAATTAAAGCCAGTAGATGAAGGTGAGGCTAGTCAGCAAAGTACTCTGGGTAAGTAACTAAGTCGATCCAATAAGCGCCCTCAGATTGACCACCGTACGAGACACGCTTACCGGCGATACGGCGCGAGTCCGGATTGTAGTACGTCGGTTCGGGCAGATGGTAGTGTTGTCTGAGATGACGCCAGTCAGCATTTTCGAATGCCAGCGGTTCTGTGGAGTTATGGGGGTGGTGGTATTTGTCATGATGAAAGACGCTCGACCGGCTCCCTCATTTTTGTTCCATCCACACACACACTCCCAGAAAATATCTACCGCTCGCAACCATAACAATATTCTTCTTTCCATCTGGCTTGAGTATCACAAAAGTTGAGTGGAAGCCTTCTAGGATAAAAATGTAGTTCCCTCGTCACCCAAAAAATAATAGGCTCGCACACCTCTACAGCCCCACTCTTCGGGTCGAGTCAAGGCTCGGACGAGTCGAACGTGGACATCAACATGTCCGTCGGTTCCTATTGTCGAATTGGAAATCTTGCGGTTGCTATTCGCTGGACGCGTGGAGTAGCGTGCGGGATTCAAGAAGTGGTTGGCGGGAAAAGCGAAAGAATTATGGCACGAGCATTGTGGATGGCGGCGTACAATTGTGGTCGGTTACGTGCTTTCGTAATTGCACGTACTTAGGGAGCAATTAAACCGGTGCTGGAGATGTAGTTGGCCGGTGGGAGGCTTACGAAAAGAGTAAGCCCGAAAGGCCAGCCCGGCACCGGTCCGCCCCGGAACCACACCGTAGTGTACTTGGAAGACGACAATTTATAAACAGCTATTTGGGCCCTAGGAACAAACCCGTGCTGCGCATGAGAGAGATATGGGCTACCGTGTATATAAGGCCACAAAGATATAAAAGCCGTAGATGCCCTTCTTGAAATTCAGGCATCAATAATGTCCAGGCCAGAGAGAGAGGAGCAAGAGAGGAGCAAAATTGTTCGACAGAAAATCAAAAACGGTAGCAAGATGGTAGTGATCTAAATGCTTGCAGCGGGATCAGAAAGAAACGTTAAGTCCGGTGGCATCCGTCAGGCTCCTTCAACATCCCATCATATGTACGCGTGACCCTCGTCATGCCATCATTCTTGCGCTGGGTTATCTTTATTCCTTTGTCAGGCTCCTTATATACGCGTGACCCTATCATGCCATCATTCTTGCACCGGGCCATCTCTTTGCTCTTTATTCTTTTACTCCTTCCCTCATTCCTTTTTCGACGAACCGCCAAAATCCTTCACCGCCAAGATTCTGGAAGGCAAGCCTCAACGTTTGGGTGCCGATTCTATCCTCCCGCCGACACACCATGTTCTCATCTACGGCAGATGCCAATTGTCTGCTTCCTGAGAGCCTAGACTATCCAATCATATTCGGCTGGCCTCCAATTGAGCCGTCAACTACTCCTGCACCCTCTTGTCGCCGCGAACGCGTTTTCTCCGGCCTTGACCGTCAATTCGTTCTTCGCCTTCATTTCACCGCGCAACTTGGCGAGCGTGACATTCGTGCAGGAGTTGGAGGGAATCCTAGATTGTTTTTCCATACTCGCAATGGCGACTTCATTGAATTTGACGACAAACCGGCTTCCAAGTCAGCACACAACCTATTCCGCGGCTGAACTACCCTCCTTCTCCGATACGCGGTGCCAAAAACTTGAAATATCCCACCATCAGAGAAATGAATCACATTCCTCAGCCAATTTATTTCTCGCACCAATGCATATATAAAAAAAAAAATGTCAACCGCACCAAGACATGATGCACGTATGAAGGAAACTACTGCATTGGAAATATCACGAGCGGCTTCAAGGACGAGGGTTGTTTAATTTATTTCTATGGAATTCTTGAAGCTTGTAGAAACGATACTGTCTGTATTGACGATCCCTTTCGGGATCGCCAGAGACGCGGTTAGTAGGTGCACTATGTGGAGTCGAGAAGGCACTACAACAGGAACAGGTGACAAGAAGGAAAGAGCACCTATCTTCTAAAGAACTTGGACAGCTTTACAGAGATAGCGACGTTCTTTTACTTCTAGCTCTATGCTCGGTGAAGATGACCGTCCATCATTCTTGACGTTGAAAACGATGCCGTCTGTATTGACGATCCCTTTCAGGATCGCCAAAAGAGACGCGGTTAGTAGGTACACTACGTGGTATCGAGAACACATTACAACAGGAACAGGCGACAAGAAAGAAAAAGCACCTATCTTCAAAACAACTTGGACAGCGTTACACAGGTAGCAGCGTTCTTTTACATCCCGCTCTATGCTCCGTGAGGATGACCGTCCAACATTCTTGAGGCAGTGGCGTGAAGGACGTCTCCTTTAACTCAGAGAGGAGTTTTGACATACATAGCAGAGAATTTGCTTTCGCATCTGCTATGCTGTCTCGAAGTTGGAACTTTGTCGCAACGGCGAATGTTATGAAAAAAATTTCAGGTAACGTGACTTCGGGCGACGTGGTTTTGAATCTTCCAAATCCCGCACTACTAACTGCGACGAAACTTTGGTGGTCCACTCCCTTCTCGCACATCATTTGACTTTTGAAGACGAAAGCAATCAAAGGTACGCTGGAAAAAATCTGGATGATTTGGTCTGCAAGTATTTTCAGAGAATTGAAAACACCCTCTGACTCATACGAAACTACCAGAAACAATGGAGAACGAAAGTTTGCAGGAAGTAGGGCTGCAGGTTGATCGGGTGGCACAGAGGACAGCCGGTAAGCAAGTGCATTATTATTGTTATTGTGGTCGGTGAGCACTCTCCACGACCTGAGACGACAACACGTGAACCGACCTTTGATCGACAAGGTAGAGAGCACGCCCTCCTCGTTGGTCGTCGTTACACCCATCATCGCCGGTAAACGTGGTCACGTTTATACAGGATATTTATTACCCCGGACTTTTATTTGGCTGTTAATTCTATAATCTTACATCTTGTATTGAAATTATAGGTGCGAATAACCACGACGATGTTGATGACGATGAAAGTAGATATACTCATGCGAAAAGGATATCTAGTTTGTCAACTTGTTTTGGTGTATGCTTTCTAACAGCTTGCGGAATTAACAGTTACGCTAGGACCAGATGAGGAGGGGATCTTTGTTGGGGAAAACGGAACGAGTTTTCAAACCTTCAATTTCGCTGCTACAAAGCAAATGGTATGTATATTGAAGTATTTATCGATTTTTAAAATTACACATCATAATAATTCTATTTATTTATTTTTGCATTAGAATAGAGAATGGTAGACTTGTATTGCAACGGGTGGAGCGTTACATCTCAGACAAAAATTTAGATATGTCATCTACATGCCTTTGGGACTATACCCACATTGTGACAATCGGGCTAAGACTCGTGGGCTATCCGGCCAATATCGAGACTTACCTCCAAGTTTCGTCATGTAAGATTTTTTACTAACGTTTGAGTATGTTATATCTATTGGTTTATAGATTCTAATTTATATTTTGCTTTCGTTAGCCACCGCTTGTTCTGTTCTTCGTATCATGAGAATGACTCGTAATAAGGCATCTCATCGTGGAGACTGGCCTCTTACAAATGCATGGATGGGCTCATTTATATGGGCGACCAAGGCTGTCCTCCTCTGGGCATCAAATTGTGCAATACGTCTCAAGTTTAAAAAAAATAAGCGGAAGGTGTCATTGCAGCCAAGGAAACTCATCATGGAGGTTGAGCAAATCGAAAAGACATGGAAGCGGGAGTTCGTAAAGGGTAAATTATGATTGCATTTTTAATCCATTCTCTCTCTCTTAACATTTAGCTTACTAATGTTTTCTATTATCAGATATAATAGCACTTGAACTCGATACACATATCAGCAATATAAAACGAGAGGTTGTATATCTACACGGAAGCCATTGTCGAAGCTTATATCGGCGTTTTCGAGCAAGGTACAACGATCAACAAAAACTCGACAGGGTATTTCAGCGCATACGTGGGGATTACGAGCTGGATCGCGACTACGAAAAATGGCCTAGCAAGCGCTTATGTCGGCTAATCCTGGAAATTTGGCCTAAAAAAGACGAAGCAGATGAGATAACTGGAGTTGAGAATAGTAAGTAAGAAGCTGCATCGGCATTGGTAGCCACAAAATGTCAAAGCAGACTCACTCTTAACTTTTCCTAACTACACATCTTGCAGGCACGTCTGATCCTCTTCTCGTCTTCGAAGAATTGGTGCTGCCGGCAGGCCCAGCGTATTGGAGCAACCCGAACTTTGTCCTGTTGTGCATTTTCAATATCGGAGTGTTGATGAAAATGACAAAGCGGACCAAAGACGTTTACGATATCGGTGCAATCAAAAATATTGAGGTCGAGGCAGCACGGATGATGGCGAGGGATGTGGCTGCCGAGAACGCGGGGGAACCAACTAATATTGAGGGCGAGGCAGCACGGATAATGGCGCGGGATGTGGCTGCCGAGCACGCGGAGGAACCAACTAATATTGAGGTCGAGGAAGCACGGGTAACGGTGAGAGATGTGGCTGCCGAGCACGCGGAGGAATCGCGAAGTAAACCGGTGCATAGCAGATCCTCCGAACGTGGCAGCAAACCTTGCACTCGCAAAACACCTATTGTTTGAGCCAAAATGCGAACACATACACCCTATCACATCCCTCCCTAACTTACGGATGCATCTGTGAAAGTCCGTACAGCTGGCAGACACCCATTTCAAATTGATCCACACAGGAGCTTGCATGAACAGTGTTTTAGTGATGCAACCGACGAAGACGATTCTCGATTTTCTTGCAATAGGCTACCAGTACATAACTAAGTACATCGTAGGCCAACATGTGTATAGGATTATATTCTCAAGTCGATTCCGTTTATAAAAACTACTTTGGGCATCTGTTTCCTTGTAATTGTCCTCGATTCCCGACGGAGCAGTCGAGAATCATTTCGAGATTTGCGGTTCGATGGAGGTTGGGTTGAGTAGTACAACCAGAAGTAGCGCGGCGTCTTCTGGGAGGTATATACAAAACCGAAAGTTCGCGGGGATCTCCGGCTACAGATCCCTCTACCCGAACCACATGGCCTCCTCGTTCGTCGATTTCGACGCCGTTCCGCGGGAGACGAGAACGCCAACGGATTATAGTACATGCTCAGAGCATACGAAGAACAGATCGTGAACTCCACGACGTTCTTATCGGCATTAAACATCTCCAACCAGCGCACATATGTACGTAGTCTCCACAAATGTTCGTCATCTTGGCGCGAAACTGGACTCGGATATTTTGCATCATATCTTCCATGCCCTCATGTTTCTGTAGCTTCAATATATGAGTGCTTTGTCTGTATTGACTCTCAAGTGAGGGGGTGAAGCACAGCTTAGGTCACAAATAGGCTCTTTTCAATTTTTGGGCAGTATGAAAAGTAAAACAATACTGCAATGATAGTGATACTTGGTCACTAGAAGGATGTTACTGCCTATAATCAAATGATAACTAGTAGTAAGAAGTGAGAAAAAGCAAAAGATAGAAGCATGTAGAGATTAGAAATTATATATCTTATACTCAATCAGATCAGTGATAATTTATATATATATATATTTTCATACTGAATCTCTTTGATATATCTGAACTATATAAGATATTATATATAGTTATATAATAAAATTAAGTACAGTTACTTATAGATTATATCTGTCTAATATATATATAGATAATATTATCAGCTCAATCTTCAATATATATTAATCTGTAGAAATTTATAATAAGAAATGAGTAAGTCTATCTTTTTATTAATAACTCTTTACTGAAATTAATATTTTTATTATAATAATAATATATATTAAATATAGATAATAATTTTTAAAAATTATTTAATAGATAAGTTATAAATTATATTTTAGTAATATATTATAGAAAGTATATTATTAATAGATGAGATTTTGGATTCTAAACTAAATCTGATATAAATATATTTTATTATTATTAGATATACTATCCACTGATTTTAAATATTAAATTATTTAAGTATTATCTTAATAAGTTATAAGATCAATATATTAAAATAAAAATAATAGTAAGAGTTTAAAGATAAAAAATTGACAAGTTATATCTGGAGTTAAAATATACTTTAAGTTATATTCTAGACTCTTTGAAATTATTGAGAATAAAATATGCATAATATATATAACTTAAACTCATTTATATAATTAATATAAAAATCTTATATAATGCAAATTTGTCTCTGGTACAATACAGATACTCTATATTATAAGTCTCTTGATTAACTGAAATCTCAACATATGAATATATGTAGTGTCCTGTTCTTAAATACTGATAGGAGTTGCATGTGGTCGGGGAGGATTGGGGTTGCTGGGGGGTTGGTGACTCTCAGGAGAGGG
>RBNI01004808.1:0-13432 GCA_003990745.1 Jimgerdemannia flammicorona | reverse complement strand
CAATCTCCATAGGGGAACCCCCCCCCTCCCTCTCACCCCTTCATGCTTAAAAATCACTCTATCTTCCATAACCCCAACTCTTCCCCCACTCTGTCCACATATCTTCTCCACCAACTAATACCATCAACTACCCTGCAGTCTCCACCCATACCACCAACTCATCAGAGTGTCCTCCATCAGTCTTTTTCATCACAACAGTCATACCCCTAAGCTCAGACATCTCTCATCCTCAAATAGATATAGTTAGTATCTTGCTAACCCTACTCATACAGCCAGCACCCACTCTAAAGTAAGCCATTCCTTCCCAACCCCTTCCATCAGTTTATCCCACAGATCCTCCCACAAATCCCTCACACCATCCTCCCTCTATATGATACCCAATCTCTTCTCAACCACTATCCAAAAGTCATTAAGCACCTTACACTCTCCTATCCAATGTTCAGATATCTGTATATAATCCTCTTTCTGTCTAATATTATAGCACTCCTCATAGTCAAGGATTCCCCCTTCCATCAGGTGGCCAGAGCAAAAGTTGAGCATAACATTTCTTCTCAATATATGCTACCAGACCACTCAATACTTTAGTGGCATCTACTGCCAAACCTCAGCACTCCAGTTCTAGATCCTATTCCAGTCCCACTCTTTGCCAATACCCACTAACTGCCATCCACTGGGCCACAGATCCTGCCTCAACCCCCTCTGGCAATTAACTCCATCCCTAATATCAAAGTCACCAAGGAGGGTGCCCTCCAGCAATACTTGGTCCCATCTCAACATCACAGGGCCCCAAGGCCTTTCTCTCTCATCTCTCTGCCAATGAATGCTGATATAGTGTACCCTATCAGCAACTCCCCACCAGAACCCCTTAAATCTCATGTGCTCATTGTTCTGAAGCCCAACCAAGGACAGAAGATCTTCTATGGATTCTCTCAGTGAGGACCTCATCTCTCATATTTTCTTCAATAGTGGAACCCAGCTGCCTCCCCCCAGCTCAACTGCTCTCTTTAGTTATCATACTCTCAGGCAGTGTAACCTCTTCAAGAAGTCAACCAGCCCAAGACCCCCTCTAGTTACCAATAGGGACAGAATTTCCTAGCTAATCTGACTCCATCTCTCTGCCCAGATCCACCCCTTGGCCAGTTTCAGTAGTCTCTTCACCACCCAGACTGAGAAGTCCAGATGATAAGCCAGATACCATAGCTTTGGCAGCCAGTAAGTATTCAAGATGGAAACACACTCTGCCAGAGACAAGTGGCAGCCTCCCCAGCTTCACAGGACCTCTCTCCAGATAACTACTCACTACTCTCACCAGAGTTTGGGAAGAACAGACCCATATACTGACAGATACATGTCCAAGTACCTCACAGCCTCTCCAGCAGGGACAATTGTTCCAATGACCTCCCCCCCTACCAGACCATTATCCAGCACCATTGTTTCACACTTGTACCAATTGAGTTTAGCCCCAGAGTGTACTCCATACCACTCCAAAGTCTCCTTGAGTTCCTCAACATCAGTAATCAAACTCAGACTAACTATCATATTATCTGCAAAAGCACCAACTTTCCACTCAATGCTATAAATTGAAAGCCCTCCTATCTTCTTCCAAATCCTATCCATTAGGGGCTCCAAGGAGAGTACATACAAAATGGGGGACAGCAGGTCCCCCTGGAGAACACTCCTATTCAGAGGAAAAGCCACTCCTTGATGCCCATTACACATGAGTACAGCCCTGCTCCCTTCCAGTAGGCTGACCATTGCTGCTTGAAACTGATGAGAGACACCAATCCTGTCTAGTATCTTTACCAACCAGACTCTCTGAATACAGTCATATGCCCTCTCCTGATTCAAGAAGACCAGGCACCCATCCAATCCATATACCTATGCCTCTTCAATAACACCATGTATTCAAGCCATGCCATCCTGAATGAGTCAGCCTCTGATAAATCCCCAATGCTCTATTCCTAAGACCTGCTGAACCACCTTCTGTAGCCTTGCTACTACTACCTTAATAATCAACTTTCTGTCTATGTCCAGTAGCATGATTGGCCTCCAGTTTCTCCAGTTCTCTCTCCTACCCTTGCTCTTATATAGCAGCACCACCAGCCTTAGATTCTGCTCTCCTACCTATCTCCCAGACTATAGTACCAAGTCACAGAGTGCTCTCAGCTCTCCCAGTATACTGGGGACATCCACTATCTTCTTCCAGAAAGCCCAGGGCAGGCTGTCCTCTCCTGGTGCTGTACTCAATATAGTTGTGGCAAGAACCTGGCAAATCTCCTCCTCTTGTACTGACATCACCAGGTCACCCAGCCCTTCTGCCTGTGGTGGGTGCCAATCTTCCAAGGTAATACCAATAGAGGCATCTTCTACCCCACCCTCCTCCTCACTCCACAAGTCACTCTACTGCTCCTTCAGTGATCTGAGAATGTCTTGTATGCCATGTACCAATATCTTCTCAGAATCGAGAACTCCCTCCCACCTCTGCTGAACTCTCCTTGTCTGAAGGGTCCTCATGAGAAACTTAGAGGGCCTCTTTACTTCCTCCAGTACCTGCCAATGGAGACATGCTGCCATACTCTGCACCTGCACTTTCTCCTTCTCCAGCAATACCTGTTGCAACTCCACAACCTCCTTTCTCATCCATAGTAATCTCCAATCCTCTACCCCCTCCAGGGCCACCAAACCCACCCAATCTTCCAACAGCCTCATCAATCTAGCAGAGGCCCACACTCTCTTCTTCTTCCTCTGTCTCCCAGCTACTGCACCTGCCTCCCTCCAATAGACCCTAGCAGCCTCCTTCAGCCTCATCCATCTAATGCCAACTGAGACACCTTCTCTTATCCACTTCTCCACCCTCAGCCAAATATCCTCAGCCCACCTGTCTCATAGTATCTTGTTGTCCACCAGGATGGAGTTGAGATACCAATGTCCCAGTCTATCCCCACTCTCCCCAAAATGTCTCTGATCTAGCAGCCCCCAATGATCAGACCATGGACACCATTCCACTTCCAGAGACCCCCAAACATCCAGACCCCAGCAGTTTGCTGTCAAAATCCAGTTGATCCTCATCCCCAGACCACTCACCCAATGAGTATATACCCTTCTGTCACCCCATAGCTCCCTGTCGGCATCCACCAAAGCACTCAGCCTCTCTACCTCCTCTCATACCTCCAAACCTCCACTCCTCTCCTCTACCCCCTGCCCTTCATCAGTTCTATTCAACAGTACATCTCTGACCATATTAAAGCCTCTGCCAAGCATGTCCACTACAGCTCCTGCCAGAGTCTCTTCCTTCTAGAGACTCTTCACCCACTCTACTCATTCACCCCTCACTATAGGACAGTAACAGGATCTAACTATAACTTGTTTCTGCCCAGTGTGAATCTACTCACCCCAGACCAGCCTGTCTCCCCAGTTTTATATATCTCATATCTCTCCTCTGCCCTTCCTGATCAGAATCCCAACCTTGCCCTTCCAAACTGCCTCTCCTCTTCATTTCTTTATCTATTTCAGTTTATTCAAATCATCCTCACATCTGACATCCTACAAAAGAAAGAGATTGGCCTCTAATCCCTTCAGCTAAGCAAAAATGTTCTGTTGATAAAATGAATCCTGGAGCTCATTTATATTTAAAGAGAAAATATTAGTTATACTGTTTATAAGGAATAATGTATAATAGTAATTGTATCCTCTACTGCTCCATATTCATCTCCTTCTGAGCCAGGTCCAGATCATGTTCTGTAGCTTCTACCTCCTCTTCAGTCCTCTGAGCCTCCAGTCTCACCAGAAGTTCAGTGAGCTCCCCATCCTCCTTCTTCTCAAATTCCTCATGATATTCTAGACAGACCTCCTGCCAGAACTGTAACCCATACCACTTCACCCAACAGAAAGCAGCCCTCTCACCAGCAGTGACTGCCAGCCCAGCCTCTCTCTCCTTATCAACCTCATATTCTTTCTTCTCCAGAAAAACTGCAAGAATCTCCTTCAGCACATCCACCACTCTCTCTCTATACAGGATATATGTCCAATGCTCATCACTCATCACTCACAGATCCACCTCTCTCAATTCCTCTACTGCAAAGTTGTTCATCATCTTGCAGATTTCCCACCTCCTTTCTCCTGAGAGTTACCAGCCACCCTCTATCCAGTATTAAGATATCAGTCCCTGCACTCACAGCCTCATCCCACTCCTCCTTCTGAATATCCACCAGTTCATCCTTGCTCACCACTACCACCTGCCCCCCCTTTGCCACCTCTGGAACTTCAAAGTGTACCCTCTGGGCTCCCCACATGGGTACATCCTCCACCACCCTGCCCCTTAAAGCTGGACCATGTCTAATAAGTAGTATAGGGGTTAGGGATGGCTCTCAGATCTCAAAGGTGCCATCTGCATAAGGGTCATTTCTCTTCACCTCCTCTCTCCCTCCTGGCCCCTTCTCTATTCTTGCTGGCCCAGATGCTCTCCTTGACTCTCTCTATGATTTCAATGCCACCAGCATCCTTCTTCACCTTACTTTCCAGTTTCGTCAACAGCTCTCTCTGTCTCTTATATCCTTGGAATCTTTCCCACCACTCCTTATCTATCTGAATCCTCTTTCCATCCACCACTTCCAAATGCATTGACTTGACATATGCCTTCCAAGCCTTTGCTCTCTGCTCCACAGCACTGCTCAGCTCTTCCAGTGCCTCCAGCAGATCCTCTTCCTTCTCTTCACTCCCCTTCACCCTTGTCACCTTGCATAAGAAAGCCCCCCAGACCATTATGAAGGTCAGTCCCTAGTCTTTCCAGTAGCTTCCTTCCCTGCTAACTAAATTTGAACATCAATATCCCCAGTCCTGAAAGAGGTCCCCTCTCAGATCTAGAACCCAACATTGACCACCTCACCATACTCAGCTATGACTTCCACAACTCTCCTCCTTGTCTCCTCAGCAGTCACCATAGACACCCCCTTCACCAGTAATTACACCACCCTGGGATCTCACCTCAAGCACCACACCATCAGGACACACACCTCTTTAACTATCAACCCCACCATTAGAGCCTCCTCCAATGGTCCAGCCTTCTCAAAGCCAACCTCCACTCCTTTCAGTCCCTTTAGGAACTTCACAGATGCCACTCCAGCCACCTGCTTAGAAGTCAGCCCCAGGACCATTTATGCCATTACCATTAAGCCCCAGAAGCACAAGGTGACTGAAAACTCTAGATCAACTTCTTGAGTAATGGTACTACTACCAGTCCTATTACACTATCTGCCAGATCACTAGGCCTTGTGTCTTTTCCACTGCTCAGTCTACCATCAGCAGTCTTATCTAGATTTTTTTCCTGATCACCCATTATGCTCCCATCAGCAGTTACCCCCTCAGCCTCTACACCACTAGCCCCACTACTCTGGCCCTCTAGAGAGACTCTCCCTTGAGACTACTACTCTGTAGTCTTTACCATCTCCTTGCCTCTCCTAAGTTAGCCCTTCAGCCCAGCTCCCTGCTGACCTCTCTTTACCTTATCCACAAAGCTCACCCTCTCTGTCCCCTGACCTCCAGCACTGCTCTCTCTCCTACTATGTCCACCTGCCAGCAGGCCCCTCATGCTTCCCCCCAAGCTAGGGCCCCTCCCCACATACTGCTAGTCAAACACACCCAGGCCACTCTGCCCAGTATGTACCTCAGAATGCTTATCAGTTGCCATGATACTAATAGCTTTTCTCCAGAAATTGTGTTGAAAGGGTTGCCAAAAGGTTGTGTAATCTGAATTTTACTGGAGAAAGGTGTCTCAGATACTATGAGTTTGCCTTTTTATTAACAACTATATCTATATTATTACTAAAAGACTCTATGTCCTTTTCTGCATCTGACCCCAAGTCCTCAACTATCTCTATAGAGTATCCTCTAAGAACTTTATCAATTTGAGTAATTAACAATAGTCTAGTATACTGCTCTTCAGTTTGATAAGTACCTAGAGTTTAGTACCAAGTTCAATGAGTAGGCTCAGATAAAGAAAGAAAGAATATAATAAATCATTATATATCTACTAGCCACTGAAAATTCTGAAAGAAATTTCAGCAGAAATTCCTATAGAAATTTCTATAGAATTTCCAAACTAATAGTTATAGTTATTCAAAATAATATAAATATATATAGATATACCCAGTATCTTATATTTAGTTATAACCTCAAATATATATAAATACTCTCTGAACTGAGTGTTTTCTAACCTCAGATTCACTTTCTCTAAATATAAGAATAAAGTAGTATTCTTATCACAGAACTCTCAGATCTGACTTGTTAATGATTCTAAGCCTGATCAACTTAGGATATAAGTATAACACTTCTATCAGTATAAAAACTCAAAAGCAATATCTAGACTCTGTTACAACAGATAATTGAAACTCAATACTTTCTCAAGAACTCAGAACTTAGGACTGATAGTTACTATTAACTATCTATAATATATTAATTCTATTAACATATAGTTTTATTATAGTCTAGATATAATCAAATTTGAATTAAGCTATAATGAATCATTATATACTTATAAGCCACCAGAAATTCCTATAGAATTTTCAACTAGCAGTTATAAATATCAAATATAGTATAACTATATATAGATATACCCAATACACTATATTTAGTCATAGCTTCAAATCTGAATAAATATCCTCTATACTGAGTATATTATAATCTTAGTCTCACTTTTTCCAACTATAAGAATAAAGTAGTATTCTTATCACAGTATACTCAGATCTGACTTATTAATAATTCTGAGCCAGATCAACTTAAGATATAAGTATAGTATCTTTTTCAGTATAAGAATCTAAAAGTAATACTCTAAACTATATTACTATAATAGATAATTAAAAATTAGTACTTTCTCATAAGTACTCAGAACTTAGAACTGATAGTCATTTTAATTATCTATAATATATTAACTATCAGTATATAGTTTATTACAATTTGATGGTAGCAGAAGTTACTCCCACCTATGAGTGAGCTTCTCTTAAGAAACTTACTATAAATACAGACAACTCAGTCAACATCACTAATGTCAATAGTAATAATCAAAAAATACCTTTACCCTAGCTATTCTCTAGAATTAAGCTAAAGAAGTTAATAGAATCATTACTGAGTAGACTGAGACTTATAGGTTTGGAGTATCAGATGTAAAGAAGGGAGAGCAGATAGTTGGGATAGAGGAGGATGAGTTGCATGATATTTCAGAAGAGGAGTGAGATGAGTCTGCTAGTACTGGAGCTAGAGCTACTATATTGAAGAAGAGGAGGCTGGTGACTCCAAGTGGGGAAAGTCTGAGAGATACTCACTAGATTGTTTTAGTAATGAGAGAGTTGACTATAGATGAGCTGAAAGAGATAGACCTATATATTATAAGTGAGGAAATCTGAGTGAGAGTATTGGGTAGTGAGAGAGTAGAGAAGAGGCTGAAGTCTGAAGTTCTGGCTATAATGTTAGAGACTAAGAGATATGAGGTAGATGTGGAAAGAGAGGCTAATTTAGTAGTAATTGCTGAGAAGTATACTGCTTTCTAGTAGAAGTAGAGAAATAGATTGATAATCTAAGAGATAGTATATGAGGAGTATAAGGAGTTAATAAAGACTAAGGATGATAAGGAGATTGCAGAGATACTGGCTAGTTTAGATGCTAGAAAGGTTGAGAATATCAAAGTAAATATAGAATATAATCTGAATATAGCTAGAAAGGAAATGAGTATAGAATTGTAAAAGAGATAAGAATATTATAAGATATTATTACTTTTTTACAAATAGTATAATTGATATTTTCTCACTAAATATGAAAGTCTGAGAGACTATATAAGATATTAAAACATTTTTGCTTAATTACAAGACTTGGAGGCAGATCTTTTTTTTGTGCAGGATATATACTGTGAGAAGGAATTGGACATTTAGGCATAAATGAGAGAATGGAGTAGTGTAGCAGTTTGAAGAGACAAGGTAGAGATTCTAGTATAGAAAGATAAGAGAGAATTGTATAAGATTGAGAGATGAGAAGACTGCTTGGTATAGAGAGAGTAGTAAAGATCAGAGTGAGATTTTGTGATAGTAGGTTCTTGCTATTACCTAGCTGTGAGAAGTGATCAAGTAGAGTGACTAGATGATCTTCTGAAGTATAGAGCCCTGGCTGAAGCTGGTATAGATATACTGAGAGGGGATATTAATATAGTGCATAACATATTGATGGACAAGAATAATAGAGGGAGAGTTATTATTGACCATAGTGAGGGTCTGAACAGTTGAGAAGAACTAGAGTAGCTAAGCTTTTTAGTAAATATTAGTAGGATGGTATAGGGTGATAGAAGAGTTTATATATACTGGATGAATGGGTTAGAGGTAAGGATAGACTAGATTCTGATAGCTGATTGCTGGGGACTGAATGTTTAGAAGGCCCTGGAGATAAAGTGGTACTCTTAGAGATAGAGTAGTGCTCCTGGTTTGATCATTGGAAGTTGTTAGAGTATAGATAGTTTGGTGAGAGTAGAGATAGATCTGGATATTAGTACCTCAACTCCTTCTTACTAGAGGAGAGGGAGTTGTGAGAAGCCTGAGTGGTAGACATTGGGACTATAATTGAATATTAGAGAAGTGAGAGATCTCTGGTGAGTGTCTGCTAATTAAAGATAAGAGAGACTGTCAATATATACTAGTGTAAGACAGATAGATTGAAAGAGACTCAACAGAGATTATGGGTGATATGAGCATTAGGCAGGAATATAGCAGTTATAGCTAGATTGACCAAGTGTATTGATATAGAAGAGTGTGGATAATTGGAGACTGAGATATATATACATAGCTAAAAGTAGAGAAATTGAAGAGAGTATTAAGAGAGGAAAAGAAAGCACATATATAGAGTATAGCAGTATAGTTGAGATAGTAGAGGCTTAAGGAAGGAGAGAGGGTGATAAAGTATCTGTTGAGACTCCTATATATAGAGAGTAAGGTAGTGGTGATATGGGGTACTTAATAATGAGAGTATATTAGTAAGTAGGGTTTAGAGAATTTTGAGATCATTGAAGGGTAGATGGGGGAACTTGTAGAGTAAAGAAGAAGATGGGCTGATGAGATAGCAATTGAGTATTATCTGGAGGACTGGTGTCCCCCATAGATAAATAAACTTGAGAAATTGACCCAGTCAGTCAGAGAGGAGGAGATTTTGAGTATCTTATATACTATAAATCTGGACATAGTATCTGGTGAGGATGGTCTGCCTTGGGACTTTTGGAAGAAGATAGTAAGAGTCAAGGGGGTCTTAGTAGAGATAAAAAGAGTTGTATGACATGATCCTTATCTCTGGAGAGTGGGTAGGGGGTCAAGATCTTGAGCTCATAGTACTGCTTTATGAGAATTAGAGAAGATAAGAGAAATGAAAGAACTGGAGGCTGATTATGCTCCTAGATATAGATCAGAAGATGATTATAAAGGTGATTATTATGAGATGCAGAAGGTGACTCAATAGATACTAAGAGATTAGTAGTAGTGATTTATTAGTATATAGTAGATTGATAAGAAATAGAATGGTCTGAGTATAGAGTAATTAAGAGAGTGAGGGCTAGTGGATTGGATGGCTGGCTAATATTCTTGGTTCAGGAAGAGACCTATAATTAGATATGGAGAGTTTGGCTAGAGAAAGTTTTAGAGCAGATTAGCATCTCTTAAGGATTTTAGTTAGTAATAGTCAGTCTTTTGGAGAAAAGCCAAGCAGTAATCCTGATTAATAGATACTATGATATTTATTTTTATTAGAGAGAGAAGTACTCCAGAGAGATCCTTTGTCACCTATTCCATATACTCTGTCTCTGGCATTTTTGATAGTCAGAATTTGCTGCAAGGTGGTAAAGCTTTCAGCCTTGGGGGTAGTTTGAAAGGTGGGAGTCTTTGTAGATAATATAGTAGTGGGGCTTAGCTTAGTTGAGAATGTTGGTGAGCTAAAAGCTGCTGTTGATTAGTATGAGAAGTATTTTAGAGCTAAGCTCAACTAATATAAGTATGAGATAATAGTATTAAAGAATGGTTGAATTGATAAAGACATTATGGGTACTATTGTTCTGGTATTAGAGATAATATAGTATCTAAATATATTTCTATCAGTATATAGATTGGTCTTGCCTAAGGTTTGATAAGAAAGAAAGATGGCTGAGTGGGAGGAAATTCTCAGATATTAGGGGGTACTATATATCTCTTGTAGGGTGGGTATTAATCCTGAATATCTACTAGTTGCTGAAGTTATAGTATCTGATATATTACTTAGATTTCCTAGTATGAGTGGTGAGAAAGCTGTTGAAATTGACTAGAGATTAGATTTGAGTAGAGAGACAGAGTCAGGTCCATTGAGAGGTTTTGGCAACCCCAGTAAAAAGGGGGGGATTTGGGTCTAGTGGACTTCCCAAAGAGACTACACTGCCTTAAAGCTTAGTGGCTGAAGAGAGCTATTGAGCTATAGGGTAAAGAGTGGGTACCTTTGATACAGAAGGTCTGGGAGACAAGATACTCCCCTAAAGAATCTTTGGGTAATGTATTATCATTAGTTAGATTGAAGAGGAGTAGATATTTGAGGTATAGAGAATTCTGATAGAGAGTGATAGAAGAAGCTTACTATATTGGCCTATACTAGTGAGATAATGAGAGAGAGGTACCCTGGGGACCTGAGATATGTATAGAGGTAGGATAGACTTCACTTAGATAGCTTATCAGTAGTAGAATTTGACATTATTACTGATATAGAGTATTAATAGGAAGTGAGAGGTGATCTGTAACCTATAAACTAGCAGTTGGCAGATATTAGTGAGAAGTAGAATTGTGCTAGAATCTATTCCTAAGTACTGAGATATGTATAACAGTAGCTTCCTTCTAAGTTTTGAATAGTGTAGTAGCATATCTTGAGGAGAAATATTATGTTAAACTTTAGGTCTAAATACTTGATAGATAGTGGGGTCTTTGAGTATAAAGAATATTTCAATATTAAACAGAAGAAGAGAGTAGTACAGACTCTAGAACATTGATTGAGAGAGTGTAAGATACTTGATATCTTCTGGGAGGCAGTTGGGAATTACTTTGGAGTATAGTATCAAATTAGTAGAGATGTGAAAAGATAGGACAATCTGAGAGAGAGACTGGTGGGAAGTATTGGCAATAAGTGACTTTTAGTTTGGTGAGTGTTGGCAATATGGGTGAAGTTGGCTGAACACTAGCAGTATATATTTGAAAATGAGCAATAGATGTTATTGAGGAGAGAGTAGTAAAATAGGAGAGATTGATGATATATATTCTATCTAATAGATAGAGGGGATGGGGGTCACCATAAGTAACTAGTGGAAAGAATATATAAGAAGAGTGAGGGGTAGATTATAGTAGTTAGCAACTTGGTAGTATTTCAGAAAGAGAGTGAGAAAAGAAGAGTGAGTATTGAAGTAGGGTAGGGAGGTATTGGGTAGAGCTACTGGTATAATATGAGGACTATATATATATTATAGATTAGTTAATAATAGAGCCTAGTGCTCATTAATAATAATAATCAATAAAGAAGATAAGTAATATTAATTAAAGAAGAGATATAAACCTCAAAATGACTCTCTAAAATCACAAAAAGGATTTAAGAAATTGTTTGATAAAGAAATAGATGAACTTATGAAGATAGAAGTATATTTTTATTACAAAAAGAGATAATATATATCTCATGATTACTCTGATAAGAAGACTAATACAAATAAAGAACCATTCTCCTCATATACTATCACTATAATAAAAGATGATTCCAAAGAAACCTCTGAGAAAATTAAGGTCAAGAGATTTTACATTACTGCAAAAATCTCTAACAAAGTACATAAATCTAATACTGGATTTAATCTTTTTTTATTTTATTTTTTTCTTTTTATAGTTACTTGGACTCCTTTCTTTATTGATACACCATCTATCCTCTATATAATACACTATATCTACCCCTACCTGATCCCCCTAGGGCCCCCTCTCCCCCTCCACTCTCTCTCAATAAAAGACTATTTTGACTAGCTTTAATCTCTACTCCAGTATGGAAATAACCATTAAACCAGATAAGCAAGTAACTATTAGCACAGATGTTAGAAATAAAAGTCTGCAAAGAAACATATATCTGTCTTACAGAAAGAAGCAGTCTGGTCAAGGAAGAAAGACTCTATATAGTCAGAGGAGTTGTAGACTAAGAATTTAAAGATTAAATCAAGATTCTACTATATAATATCAGATAGAAGACAGTCAAAATCACATGTGGAAAATGAATTATCTAAGTCATTATCAAAGTAATATATAATAATCTCAAAGTTGAAGAAACAAATAAACTATCACTCTTTAATAAGGAGAAAAAGCTTTCAGATTAACAGAAAAGCACTCTGACAAGACTAAGAAAAAGACTAAGATATAGAAGATTATTTATATTGAAGAATCTCAAGACTGAGACCAGAAATAGTACTAGTACATTACTGATAGTTATGTCCTAGCAGGATGATATCCTTATAAAGTCAAAATATACTGTTTTAAATATATAGAAGAATATATTATATATAATCTTGAATTCAGAAAGTATAAGCCAACTATCTCAGAATGATGAGATGAAGAAATCAAGAATATCAATGATGAAAAAGAAGATATACAAAATTGGGAAGAAGAAGCCTCTTTAGAAATAATTGCTATCTAGCAAAAAGATATCTCTGAATACATCCACCTATAAGAAAAAATCAAAAAAAAAATCTAGTAGAGGTCCTTATTGATAGTAGAGTAAGTAAGTGCTATCTTGACAAAAAGACTACTGATAAGTTCAGAATCAAGATACAAAGAAACCCAGAATTATATTTAAAAATGTAATAACTCTGAGACTCTCTAAAATCTATAAGAATGTACTCCTATAACTAAGAGACTATATCACAAAGCAGATCTTATATATTTTATATGTATCTTCTAGAACATAAACTCATTTTGAAAAATCCTGACTCACTTAAGAAAATATATATTGACTAGTAAACTAATACAATCTCTCTAAGATATATTAAGCTACAGCTAGAACAGACTAAGATAAAAGTAAAATCCAAGTATAATATCATCTCTACCATCTAAATAAAGTAGCTAATCTGGAAACCAGAGCAGCACATCTATATATATACTATTAAGGAGCTACTAATAGAAGATAATAATAATGATGATCTTTTTAAACTATTAAAGGATAAATATAATAAAGCAGAAAGTCTTCAGGAACCTGACTAACTTAGTCCAAACTGGAGACTCTTAAGGAATAGCTAACAGATCTGTCAAACAAAGGCCTCATATGTCTATTGAAATCACTATATAGTATACTTATTCTCTTTATCTGTAAGAAGGATGATAGCCTTCACATATGTATTAATTACTAAGTACTCAATAAGATATCTTTTTTTTTTTTT
>RBNI01004807.1:0-13435 GCA_003990745.1 Jimgerdemannia flammicorona | reverse complement strand
AAAAAAAAAAAAAAAAAAAAAAAAATAAGAGATCAGATTATGAGTTATATATATATGAGAGAGAAGCTACAGAAGTAGCTCTCTCTAGCTTAGAGTATGCCTGGTCCAATCCTTAATAGAATCTTCTTGACAATAGCAGTATATGATTTGTAGATGGTAGGGGTCAAAATAGAGAACAGAGACAGAGTAGCAATATTAGGTCCAGAGATATAGTATGGAGTACTTGTCTATAAACTTTGGATATGCTCTTTTTAGAAAGTATAGCTTTAGTAGCTGGAGATATAACTATAGAAGGTATCTCTTTTGATAATATACTAGACTATAATACAGTAGCTTTAGCAGCTCACTTATCTACTTATTTCTAGATCTTCAACTATATATTCATAGTAGAATTAGTCAGAGAGGAGACCAATAACTTGAAGTGAGTAGTAGTAGACAGGACAACTGGGGTACTTTTTGAAGGAGTACCAGATAATATAGAGGTAGTAAGTATGGAATATATAGCAAACTATATTATCAGTTGAGTATTGATCTTGACTCTGAGTTAACAGATCAGAGATCTGCTTTCTCATTATAGCTATTTCTTCAACTAAGTTATAGTTGGAGTTTAGGGTTAGGCTTCAAATAATAATTTACTTATTGTAGAATAAACAGAATATATCAGTATAACAAATGGCAAGCCACTAAAGATGAAAAAATAAAAAATAGACATGGTAGTTTCAAGACAACTTGGACTACTTATAAAGTGGATAAATATATCAAAAGAGGCCAGTCAAGTAAATAACTAGCTAAGAGGAAAAATAGGACCAGAGAGACAATTATCTAAGAGAGTGAGCTGGATAAATCATTTTATTATAGCTATAAGGGAAATAAACAATAAGATAAAGAATACTAAGTTAAAATACATAAATGTTCAGTACTAACTATGAGAATAAGATTGACAACTAAAAAAAAAATACTAATATAGAATGAATAATCCAATATACTCTCAACAATAAAGAGAACCAACTAGGTGAATAAGAGGAGAGAAGGGGAAAAAGAAAATATGTGATTGCTTAATCATTTAAGCATCTTTGTAATTTTGATAAGACAGAATCTGACCACAAGATAGTTATCAGAATTATATATAGCATCAATAGTATAGTAGGCTGTCTTGTAAAGAGTATGAAGAGAGAAGGCATAAAGTTCTTCCTACTACTCACCAATAGTGGATCAGTCAAAATCTTGATCAGAATTATCTTGGAAGGTAGAATATGAACCATCAAGAAGACCACACCTATAGAGATCACCTCAGTAGAACTGATTGCTGCAGAGATAGAGGCAGAGCTGGCCAAAGTAGTTATATGTAATATTAGATAAGTATAGAATATATAAGTTAGAGATAGAAGAAAGAACTCAGTTAGTACCCTATAACTACAAGTATTTATGAGGCATTATATACCAAATCAGAGCCTGGGAGAAGGAGACCTATATCTAGAGTAGCTGATTCTGAAGGAACAACTGAAGAAAAAAATAGAGTAAGTAAGTCTTAGGAACCTAAGGACAAATATCCCAGTATTAATCAAGGAAGTCAAGTCAATAGGTTTATTAATAGAACTAATCAATAATAGAACCCTGGGATATGTGAGAAAATGCTTGCTGAGTGGACTGATAGAGTTGTTATCTAACTTGCCACACTAATCCAAATAGACTTAAAATATAGAGTAGAGGTCTGACATATAAAGAAGAAAGAAAGAAAGGCCAAGAATTAAGCTGCTAAGTAAGGGCTAGCTAGAGAACCCAACTGTTCAAGTTACAGTATCATCAAAGATCTTCTCAGAGTGCTTTAAAATCTGAAGCTCTATAATAGTAGAAGGATAAGAAGTTCAGAAAAAGAAGAGGCTATATTTCAACTAAGGTCTAATGAATATTCATATGATTGCTAACTTAACCATCAGTGATTAGAAAAGAATACAGATATAGCAAAATCCAAGAATATATTCTGCCTTAGCCATATTCTATAATGTAAGATTGATAAAATCAAATTCTTTATTAGTATATACCCTAATAAATATAAGAGAAGGGTTATGAGCATAGCTCTCCTCTAATCTATAAAGTACAGTCAGCAAGGCTAATATAACTATACTTCTTGAGGTTGAGAATCATAAGTCAATCTATATAGAAGGGTTATGGTTAGGCTTCAAGTAAGAATTTATTCATTGTAGAGAAAATAAGATACATCAGAGCAACAAACAAAGACTCCTAAGATGAGAAAAGCAAAACAAGACCAGCGAAGTAAACAACTAGCTAAGAAGTACAAAACAAAGGCCAGAGAAGTGACCACCCTATAGATGGGCTGGATAAAACCTTTTTATCATGGCCATAGAGATAATAATGTGAAAAGCAAAGAAAAGAGAAGTGAAATAAAATATACAAATACCAAAAACCAACTATAGAAACATTATTGACACCTGAATACCAAATAACTAATATGAGATAAATAACTCAATGCACTCTCAACAATAAAGAGAATCAACCAAAGTGAATAAGGGGAAAGACAGAAGTAAAGAAAATGTGCAATCACTCAATTACCCAAGCATCTTCATAATCTTAGTTAGACAGAACCCGACCATAAGGTGATCACTAGAATTACATATAGCATCAATAGCATAGTAGGCTGTCTCATAAAAAGTGTGAAGAGAGTATATATAAAGTTCATCCTGCCATTCATTACTGGTAAAATAATCAAGCTGTTTGTCTTAATCAGAAGTACCTTAGAACACAAAATAGGAACCGTTGAGAAGACCCCATCTGAGAGGATAGCCATAATGAAACTTATCTCCATAGGAGCAGAGGTGGGGTTGGCAAAAATAGCCATAATACCAGGTGAGGGCAGAAAGTACAAGCCAGGGTTAGGGTTAGGCTTCGAGTAAGAATTTATTCATTGTAGAGAAGGCGAGATACATCGGAGCAACAAAAGATAAAGACTCCTAAGATGAGAAAAGCAGAACAAGGCCAGCGAAGTAAACAACTAGCTAAGAAGTATAAGACAAAGGCCAGAGAGGTGACCACCCTATGGACGAGCTGGATAAAACCATTTTGTCATAGCCATAAGGGTAATAAATGCGAGAAGCAAAGAAAAGAAAGGCTAAGATATAATACACATTCGCTCAGCACTAACTACAGGAACCATATCAACACCCAAACACCAAACAACTGATATGAGATGAATAACTCGATGCACTCTCAACAACAGGGGAATCAACCAAGCCAACGAGGAGAAAGAAAGAAATAAAGAAAATGTGCGATCGCTCAATCACCTAAGCATCTTCGTAATCTCGGTCAGGCAGAACCCGACCATGAGATGGCCACCAGAATTACACATGGTGTCTATAGTATAGTATGCAGTCTCGTGAAGAGCATGAAGAGGGTAGGCGTGAAGCTCCTCCTGCCATTTGTCACTGGTAAACCAATCGAGCTAATTATCTCAGTCAGAAAAACCTCGGAACGTGGAGTAAGAGCCATTGAGAAGACCGCACCTGAGGAGATGGCCACAATAAAACCCATCTCCACAAGGGCAGGGGCGGGATTGGCCAAAGTAGCCATAGTGCCAGGTGAGCACGGAATGCACAAGCCAGGGGGGGAAGGAAAGGACATGGTCGGTGCCCCATGACTGCAAGCGGCCTTTAGGGGTAATATACCGAATGAGCACCTGGGAGGAGGAGGCCCATTCCTGCAACAGTTGGTCCTAAAGGAATGACTGGAGGAAGAAGTGAAGCAAGCGAGCCTTGCGGACCTGGGGATGGAGGTCCCAGTACCAGTCAAGGAAGTCAAGCCAAGAGGTCCAATGCTGGAACTTGTCAATAATAGAACTCAGGGGACACGTGACAAAATGCTTGCTAAGGGGACCGATGGGGTTGTTGCCAGACTTGCTATACCAATCCAGATGGGCTTAGAATATGTAGCAGATGTCCGACATATGACAAAGAAAGGAGGGGAGGCCAAGAATCGAGCTGCCAAGCAAGGGTCGGCCAGAAAATCCGACCGCCCAAGCGACAGCATCATCAAAGACCTGCTCAGGATGCTTCAGCACCTGAAGCCCTGTAGTAGTAGCGGGACAGGAGACTCATAGAAGGAGAAGGCCATACTCTAGCTGAGGCCTGATAAAAGTCGGTACGATGGCCTGCTTGACCATTGGCGACCAAAGGGGGCCCCGAGCATAGTAGAACCCAAGAGTTCGTTCTGCCTTCACTATATTCTGCAATGCAAGGTTGACAAAGTCAAACCCTTTGTTGGTGTATGGCATGCCCAGGTACATGTAAGAGGGG
Source organism: Jimgerdemannia flammicorona (assembly GCA_003990745.1). Taxonomy (NCBI): domain Eukaryota; kingdom Fungi; phylum Mucoromycota; class Endogonomycetes; order Endogonales; family Endogonaceae; genus Jimgerdemannia; species Jimgerdemannia flammicorona. The sequence goes on along the minus strand of RBNI01004807.1, from coordinate 9,128 downwards.
GGTCACGGGCAGGGTTCACCCCCAATCCACACAGTACAGTCAGCAGGGCCAACATAACCGCACTTCTTGGAGTTGAGCTCTATACCATTCACTAGAAGCCAATCTTCGCAGAAATCAATCATCCTCTGGCCCTCCGCAGCAGTGCGAGGGTTGAGGGCGATATCGTCTGTGAAGAAGAGCCCGAGGAGAAAGTCATACTCCTTAAACTGTTCATCAAAGGAGGCAGTGAGGGGATCAATAAAGACATCAAAGAGCTAAGGGGAGAGAAGAGAGCCTTGAAAAAGGTCATGCTCAGTGGGGACCAAAGGGGTGACGAGGCCATTAACAATCACCTGATAAGAACAGTAGTTGAACAGGCTTCGAATAATACTAAGGAGGGCTGTATCAGCACCTTGTGCCTCAAGACGGGAAAGGATGAGCTTGAGGGGGACTCAATCATATGCCTGCCAGAGAGCCAAAAAGACACGGTGGCCCCATCCCTTGGCCCATGTCTTATGCGAGAGCAAAACATTGGAAAGGGATGAGAAGCAAGTTCGGAAGCCGCCTTAGCAGTGCGACATTTCTGTCAGGCCACTTCGGCTCTTGACATAACCTTCCAAGTACCGCTCAAAGAGTCTATGAAACATTTCGGTGAGAGTGATAGGGCAAAATCCATCAAATGTCTGGGAGTCCTCCTTCTTGAGAATCGGTGTGATGGCGGAATTCCAGTGGCGGAGAGTGAGCCCCCAGATCACGCACATCTGGAAGAAGAAGGACAAGGCTTTGGACAGGCTACAGAGAGCATCAACCTTACCTGCCATCACCCAAAGGATCCGAACATGCAAGGAGTTGGCCCCACAGGCCTTCGAGAGGGGGTAGCTATGGATAGTCCTCCAAACTGCTGGCTGGTCAAACCAACCCTATAGTCCAAAAGCACCCACACTAAGGGGGAAGACATACTCAGAGTCATCAAGGCGAAGAGAGGCATCCGGCTGGCCGAAGATAGTGGTAAAATAAGAAACCACATCGTCAAACACTGGGACAGCAGGGGAGTGAGATTGGAGGGGGGTGAGGGGGGTAGAGCAGTACGCTCGCTTAAAACCACGGATGGCATCAGAGACCGAGGATGCACTGCAAAGAAGGTCCCACCGAGGGAGCGGCACTGCCCTAATTTCCCTTGTATCATACGAGCCAAGAATGTCCTCACAGACTGATTGTAGACCAGAGATCAAAAGGGCATCTAGGGAATCCATGAACTGCTGGCAATCTTCCACAGAGCAAAAGCCAGCCACATAGTCCCAGACTGAGTAAATGGACCTGACAACAGTATTGCAAATGATATCTACTGATTTCCGAAGGTGAGCTTGAACAACCGAGTTGGTCAGATATTTCGCAGAGTAATAGTGAATGCCAGCCAAGGCAGCAATCGGCGAGTGAGAGAAGGGGAAGGAGACAGTGAGGAGGGAAGAGTGGTCAGTAGTGACAGGAGGGGTGGAGCAGGTGAGGGATGCATTGAGGGACGTGGTGGCAAACATGTGATCAATGCACGTAGAACCAGCCACCGGGGTCAGGTGCTATAACAACTACATCATTAAGGAAGTATCAATGACATCCATCCGATTGCAAGGACCAGAGATAGCGTCACCAAGGTGGGCACCGAAATGGGTATTGATGTCACCAATCAAAAGCACCTTATCTGGGAAGGGACCAGACACAAGATCACAGAAGCCACCAATAGGAAGAGAGGGGGGGGCATATACCCTGACCAATGCCAGGCCCTGGAACATGAGCCAGATATGGAAGGGGTCAGCAGAGGACCCGGAAATAAGAGGGGCGAATCAGTTTGACACGAAGACCATGAGCCCACTATTTTGGTGGCCCAAGATCCTGTGCGATACTGGAGGGGAGGACATGTGAACGAGCGGAGAGGGATGTAGCAGAATGTACCATGTTTTATATATGAAAAGAATGTCGAGGGCAGGACCAATCAACCGACTGAGTACATCGAACTTGTCCTGGGGTAGTCCATGTGCATTGAGGAACCCGACTCTCATTGGGGGCTGGGCGTGTTAGCACCAACAGCATGGGAAGTACCTGAAGAGGAAGCCTCGGCTTCCAAATCCATCGCTATCACACCGGTCACAGTCACAGTACCACCTGCCTTCGAAGCAGGGCCGGCCGTCGGGGAGGCGAAGGAGGAGAGGGTGAGGCTGAGTTCTGCGGCCCATGTCTTGTAGAAGGTCTGCACCTTGGGCCTCTTCACAATGGCATCGCCAGCCAACTGTTGGACCCGAGTATGGAAAGATTGGAGTACCCATGTCTTCACAGCCTCTGTGGCGTTCTTGTTGCGTGGGAGTGCAGGGTCCCAGGCTGTCAGCACCGAGAACCCAAGCACCTTCATCTTCTTTTGGAATGCCGTGACATAATCAGGGTGGAGAAGAAATTCAATGGTCGATACTGAGATATACGACATATTGAGAACCTTTGACAACATCACATGGACGTCATACAGGTTCTTCTGAATCTGCCTGATCTTAAGATGGGTAAACCTGTCGACGTAAACGTGTTGCAGCCGAGTGCCCTTCTCAGTCAGCGACAAATGAGAGATTGGCTTGTAGGTCATGTGCAAGAGAGCGGCAGCGGTAGCAGCTCTATCCAGCTCGGGGTAGGTCTGGGTCCTATCTTTGATAGAAACCTTCTTGGCGGTGGCAGCATATAATTTAGGAGGGGCGGGGGCCGAAGCAGGGGATGAAGACAGACCGGCAGCACTGGGTCCGACAGGCATAGCATGGGGCACTGGCTCAGGGGCTTTGGCCTTACCCTTTTTAGGAGGCATGGCTTTAGTAGCCGAAGATGTGACCATGGGAGCTGCCTCCTTTGGCGGTGCACCAGACTGTGATGCGGCGGCTTTAGCGGCTCGCTTGTTTGCTCATTTCTGGGCCTTCGACCGTGTGTTCGTGACAGGACCAGTAGGAGGGGGGGCCGAGGACTTGGGGGGAGTGGATGTAGAAGAGGTGGTGGGGGTACTACCCAAAGGAGCACCAGATGACGAGGGGGCGGTGGGCGCAGAGCACACAGTAAGCTGCACCATCAGCTGGGCATTGATCTTGGCCAGATCGACCACCTGAGTTAGCAGATCCAAAATCTGCTTCCTCATCGCGGCCATCTCCGAGACCAAATCCGGGTCGGCTGAGGGGCCTGCTTGACCGGCCGTCGGGGTCATTCCCAAACTAGTGTTCAGGTGACCATGCTTATTCCGATTGAGGGCCGGGGGCGAGGGAGAGAAGGGTAGGTGCTGGGCATTATGGTCCGAATTGGAAGAGATCGCAATCTTTTCATCATCTTCTGCATTGCACAGGGAAGATAAATATGCCAATATCGGTCATGCATCCCCGCATGATCTGCACATTGCCATAAGGCTACCCTCGCCGAAGCCAAGAGAAAGGAGACCGATGCCATAACATTCAGTACAGTAGAGAGAGGTGCTGAAGCACACGAAGAGACAAGTGGCAGAGCCATCATCGCTGATGACGGAGGAGGTGGCCAATATTGCTGGAATAGGCGGAGGTGTGAATGTTTGTTTGTTTTGAGAAATTGTGAAACGCAGATCATGAGACCTTTGTTTGTGCAAGGAAAAATAATGGGGAAGGGGTATTTATACCTGATGAGAGGCTTAGCTAATCAAAGTGACTGCTTTCTTAATTTGGAATAGCTTCGGGCCGTAAAGCCGAGTCTAGCCAAATGGGGAAATCACGTGAGTGGCCTGGGTTAGGGTTAGGCTTTAAGTAAGAATTTATTCGTTGTAGAGAAGATAGAGTACATCGGAGCAACAAAAGACAAAGACTCCTAAGATGAGAAAAGCAAAACAAGGCCAGCGAAGTAAACAACTAGCTAAGAAGTACAAAACAAAGGCCAGAGAGGTGACCACCCTATGGATGGGCTGGATAAACCATTTTGTCATGGCCATAGAGATAATAAGTGCGAAAAGCAAAAAAGAGAAAGGCTAAGATATAATATACATTCGCCTGGCGCCAACTATATAAACCGTATCGACAACTAAACACCAAATGACTGATATGAGATGAATAACTCAATGTGCTCTCAACAAAGGGGAACCAACCGGGTAAACGAGGGGAGAAAAAGAAATAAAGAAAATGTGCGATCGCTCGATCACCCAAGCATCTTCGTAATCTCGGCCAGGCAGAACCCGACCACGAGATGGCCACCAGAATTATATATGGCATCGATAGCGTGATAGGCTGTCTCGTGAAGAGCGTAAAGAGGGTAGGCACAAAGTTCTTCCTGCCATTTGTCATTGGTAAACCAATCGAGTTGTTCATCCCAATTGGAAGAACCTCAGAATGCAGAGTAGGAACCGTCGAGAAGACCGCACCTGAGGAGATGGCCACGATGAAACTTATCTCTACAGGGGCAGGGGTGGGGTTGGCCAAAGTAGCCATAATGCTAGGCAAGTGCAGAGCGCACAAGCCGGGGGGGGAAGGAGAGGATGCAATTGGCACCCCGCGACCACAAGCGGCCTTTGGGGGTAATATACCGAACGAGAGCCTGAGAGGAGGAGGCCCATTCCTGCAGTAGCTGATCCCGAAGGAAAGATTGAAGGAAGGAGCGGAGTGAGCGAGTCTTGCGAACCTGGGGACGAAGGTCCCAGTATCAGTCGAGGAAGTCAAGCCAGGAGGTCCAACGCCGGAACTTGTCAATAATAGAACCTGGGGGACGCATGATAAAGCGCTCGCTAAGGAGGCCGATTAGGTTATTGCCGGACTTGCTACACCAATCCAGATGGGCTTGGAACATGCAGCAGAGGTCAGACATATGACAAAGAAAGGAAGGGAGGCCGAGAATCAAGCTGCCAAGCAAGGGACGGCCGGAAAATCCAACTGCCCAAGCAACAGCATCATCAAAGACCTTCTCAGGACGCTTCAACACCTGAAGCCCCATGGTAGTAGCCAGACAGGAAGCGTGTAGAAGGGGAAGGCCATATTCCAGCTGAGGCCTAATGAATGTCCTTACGATAGCCAGCTTGACCATTAGTGACCAGAGGGGACCACGGGCATGGCAGAACCCAAGAGTTCGTTCCGCCTTCGCCACATTCTGCAATGCAAGCTCGACAAAGTCGAACCCTTTGTTGGTATACGGCATGCCCAGGTACATGTAGGAGGGGGGTCGCGGACAGGGTTCGCCCCCAATCTGCACGGTACAGTCAGTAGAGCCAACATAACCACACTTCTTGGGATTGAGTTCCATGCCGTTCACCAGAAGCCAATCCTCACAAAAGTCAACCATTATTTGCCCTTCCGCAGCAGTGCGAGGGGTAAGAGCGATATTGTCAGCGAAGAAGAGCCCTAGGGAGAAGTCGTACTCCTTAAACGCTTCGTCAAAGGAGGCAGCGAGGGGGTCGATAAAGACATCAAAGAGCCAGGGGGAGAGGAGGGAGCCTTGAAAAAGACCGCGCTCAGTGGGGACCGAAGGGGTGACGAGGCTATTAACAACCACCTGATAGGAACAGTGATTGAACAGGCTTCGGATAATGCTAAGGAGGGCTGCATCGGCACCTCACTCCTCAAGGCGGGAGAGAATAAGCCTGAGGGGGACTCGGTCGTATGCCTGCCAGAGGTCAAGAAAGATACAGCAGCCCCATCTCTTGGCCCACGTCTCATGCGAAAGCAAGACATAGGAGAGGGACGAGAAGCGAGTGCGGAAGCCGCCTTGGCAGTGTGACATTTCTGTCAGGCCACTTCGGCTATTGACGTAACCTTCCAAACATTGCTCGAAGAGTCTACGAAACATTTCGATAAGAGTGATCAGGCGAAATCCATCAATCGTCCTCGAATCCTCCTTCTTAGGGATTGGGGTGATAATGGCGGAGTTCCAGCGGCGGGGAGTGAGCCCCCAAACCACGCACATCTGGAAGAAGAAGGACAAGGCTTTGGAGAGGCTATAGGGGGCATCAACCTCGCCCGCCATCACCCGAAGGATCCGGACGTGCAAGGAATCGACTCCACAGGCCTTCGAGAGAGGGTAGCTGCAGATAGCCCTCCAAACCGCCGGCTGGTCAAACCAACCCTACAGTCCAAGAGCACCTATGCCAAGGGGGAAGACATCCTCAGAGTCATCGAGGCAGAGAGAGGCATCCAGCTGGCCGAAGATAGTGGTAAAATAAGCCACCACATCATTGAACACCGGAACGGCGGGGGATCGAGATTGGAGGGGGGCGAGAGGGGTGGAGCAGTATGCTTGCTTGAAACCACGGATAGCATCAGAGACCGAAGATACACTGCGAAGGAGGTCCCGCCGAGGGAGCGGCACTGCTCTAATTTCTCTTGCATCATACGAGCCAAGAATGTCCTCACAGACTGACTGTAGACCAGAGGTCAAAAGAGTGTCCAGAGAATCAATGAACTGCTGGCGATCTTCCACAGAGCAAAAGCCAGCGACATGATCCTGGATAGAGTATATGGACCTAACAACAGTATCGCAAACGATATCTGCTAATTTCCGAAGATGAGCTTGAACGACCGGATCGGTCAGATATCTCACAGAGAATCGGCGGACACTAGCCAGAGCGGCAACCGGCGAGGGGGAGAAGGGAAAGGAAACCGTAAGGAGGGAGGGATAGTCGGTAGCGACAGGGGGGGTGGAGCAGGTGAGGGACGCGTGGAGGGACACGGTGGCAAATGCGTGATCACCGCGTGTAGAACCAGCCACCAGGGTCAAGTGATTCAACGACCACATCATCAGGGAGGTATCGACGACATCCATCCGATCACGAGGACCAGAGTTGATGTCACCAAGGCGGGCACCAAACCGGGTATTGATGTCACCGATCAAAAGCGCCTTACCCGGAAAGGGACCAGACACGAGATCTCGGAATCCACCAATAGGAAGAGAGGGGGGGGCGTAAACCCCGACCAATGCCAGGCCCTGGAACATGAGCCGGATATGGAAGGGGTCGGCAGAGGACCCGGAAATGAGGGGGGTGAAATGGTTTGACACAAGGACTACGAGCCCATCATTCTGGTGGCCCACGATCCTGTGCGACGCCGGAGGAGAGGATATGTGAATGAGCGGAGAGGGACGTAGCGGAATGTGCAATGTTTCAAATACGAAAAGAATGTCGAGGGCAGGACTAATCAACCGACTGAGCATATCGAACTTGTTCTGGGGTAGTCCGTGTGCATTGAGGAACCCGACTCTCATTATGGACCAGGCGCGTTAGCGCCAACAGCGTGAGAAGCACCTGAAGTGGAAGCCTCGGCTTCCAAATCCATCGCCATATCCCCAGTCATGGCCACAGTACCACCTGCCTTCGAAGCAGGGCCAGTCGACGGGAAGGCAGGGGAGGGGAGAGTAAGGCCGAGTTCCACGGCCCAAGCTCTGTAGAAGGTCTGCACCTCAGGCCTCTTCACAGTGGCATCGCTGGCCAACTGTCGGACCCGAGCATGGAAAGATTGGAGTACCCATGCCTTCACGGCCTCTGTGGCGTTCTTGTTGCATGGGAGTGCGGAGTCCCAGGCCATCAGCACCGAGAACCCGAGCACCTTCATCTTCTTTTGGAACGCCGTGACATAATCAGGGTGGAGCAGGAATTCGATGGTCGATGCCTAGACGTATGACATATTGAGAACTTTTGACAACATTACATGGACATGGTACAAGTTCTTCCAGATCTGCTCGATCTTCAGATGGGTAAATCCGTCAATGTAGATGCGCTGTAGCCTAGCGCCCTTCTCAGTCGGCGACAAATGAGAGGTCGGCTTGCGGGTCATGTGCGAGAGAGCGGCGGCGGCAGCAGCCCTCTCTGTCTCGGGGTAGGCCTGGGTCCTATCCTTGATAGAAACCTTCTTGGCGGTGGCGGCGTATGATTTGGAGGAGGCAGGGGTCGAAGCGGAGGACGACGATGGACCGGCGGCACTAGGACCTGCAGGCGTAGCCTGGGGCACTGGCTCGGGGGCCTTGGCCTTGCCCTTTTTAGGGGGCGCGGCTTTAGCAGCCGAGGGCACAGCCATGGGAGTTGCCTCCTTTGGTGGCGTACCAGCTTGTGACGCAGCGGCTTTAGCAGCCCGCTTGTCCGCTCGCTTCTGGGCCTTCAACAGCATATTCGCGGCAGGACTAGTAGAAGGGGGGGCCGAGGACTTGGGGGGGGGCGGATATGGAAGGGGTGGCAGGGGTACTTCCCGAAGGAGCACCAGATGATGAGGGGGCGGTGGGTGCAAATTGTACAGCAAGCTGCGCCATCAGCTGAGCATTGACTTTGGCCAGTTCAGCCACCTGAGTCAGCAGATCCGAGATCTGCTTCCTCATCGTGGCCATCTCCGTAACCAAATTGGGGTCGACTGAGGGGCCTGCATGACCAGTCCTCAGGGTCATACCCAAACTAATGTTCGGGCGACCACGCTTGTTCCGATTGAGGGGCAGGGGCGTGGGAGAGAAGAAGGTCCGCTGAGCATCATGGTCCGAATTGGAAGAGATCGCGATCTCTTCGTCATCTTCCACATCGCATAGGGAAGATAAATATGCTGATATCGGTCATGCATCCCCGTACGACCTGCACATCGCCATAAGGCTACCCTCGCCGAAGCTGAGGGAGAGGAGACCGACGTCGCGACACTCAGCGCAGCAGAGCGAGGCGCCAAAGTACGTGAAAAGGCGGGTGGCATTGCCGTCATCGCCGATGATGGAGGAGGTGGCCGACATTGCTGAAATAGGCAGAGGTGTGTTTGTTTGGTTATGTGAAATTGTGAAACGCGGGTCACATGACCTTTGTTTGTACAATGAAAAAATAATGGGGAAGGGGGGTATTTATACCCGATGGGAGGCTTAGCTAATCAAAGTGACTGCTTTCTTAATTTGGAATAGCTTCGGGCCGTAAAGCCGAGTCTAGCCAAAAGGGGAAACCACGTGAGTGGTTAGGGTTAGGGTTAGGCTTCAAGTAAGAATTTATTCGTTGTAGAGAAGATAGAGTACATCGGAGCAACAAAAGACAAAGACTCCTAAGATGAGAAAAGCAAAACAAGGCCAGCGAAGTAAACAACTAGCTAAGAAGTACAAAACAAAGGCCAGAGAGGTGACCACCCTATGGACGGGCTGGATAAACCATTTTGTCACGGCCGTAAAGATAAAAATGCAAA